>JAFIDM010127700.1:0-48794 GCA_023159025.1 Thereuonema tuberculata | reverse complement strand
AAAAAAAAAAAACGCAATTTCCAGAAATTTGTAAAATTTTTAACTTTAGGACTCTGTAATTCAGGTATGGCCTATTCTAGAGAAACAAGTATCAGAATAAAATGTGTAGGCAATTAAATTACCTACAAAACGCATGTATAGTTTTATGAATCAACCCTACGGAGGGGGGGGGGGATAAAAACAAAATTAAGAATAACGGAATATTGCGGTTTTTGCTATTGTGACGCACTAGTCCAGCATAAAGAGACCAAAGAGGGGGGGTACATTACCAAAAGTCCGGTAGTTCTAATTTTTTGATATGTTGTCTAGGATGGTTAGTAAGTGTTTAAAATGCAAAATGCACAATTCCTTCCCCGCCGCGCCCGCCACGCCCGCCAACCTCTTAAAAAAACAAAAAAAAATTAGTACTTTCTTTACATTTTGGCTTATTACTTCGTTTTGGTGCATTGTAACTACAAAAGAGTTCTACGCAATGTTGTAGAGAATACAATTTCCTACAATTTGGTTTTTAAATTTTGTTTTTAGGACTGATAGTTATGGAGATATGGTTGTTTTGAAGAAATAAACAAAAATGCACTTTCTGGAAACTTGTCAAACTTCTAACTTTAGGACGCTGTAATTCAGTTACGGCCTACTCTAGAGAAACAAGTATCAGAATAAAATGTGTAGGGAATTTAATTACCTACAAAAGCATGTAAATTCTTTGACCCTACGGAGTGTGTAATAAAAAAAATCAAAACAACGGAATATTGCGACGCACAGAGTATCTAAAAAAAAATCACCAATTGCCTCCAGTGTTGGCTTGAAATTGGAATGTATACCAACGCTACTTGAGTTTCTGACATGAACCAGAAGATGCTGACAGGTTGATAGTTGCCACAGCTAAATGCCTCTCCCCCACGTACGACGCCGTCGTCATTGTCGGTGAAGACATTGACCTAATCGTCCTGCTAACTGGCACAATACCTGCGGTCAGCAATGTCTACCTCAAAAAACCAGCGAGAGGGAAACAGCCAGACGCAATCTATTCCGCCTCCTCCTACAAGTTTAACTCCACAGGCTGTATCTTGCTCCTTCACGCAATATCGGGCTGCGACACCACTTCAACCACTTTTGGGTTTGGAAAGAATAAATTCTGCCAACTTTTTAGAAAAGACCCATCACTGCTGGAGCAGGCGGAGAGGTTCGGGGACCTTGCCGCCACTCCCCACGAAATTTCAGCAGCAGGGGAGAAAATCTTGGTATCCCTGTATGGTGGCAGTAACGAACAGTCATTGAGTCACTTCGCCACAGCAAATTCATGACCAGTACCACTAAGCTCAATCTGGCTAAACTACCTCCGACCACTGACGCAGCACATTTCCACTTCCTGAGTTCATACCAGCCGGTCATGGAGTGGATGGGGATTGTCGATCGACTGGTGTAGAGGAGCTCGAGGACTGGAACCCATCAGAATGAGTAGCGAGCTCCTCCAAACCTGCTTAAGGTGCAGATGCCCAACTGGCTGTATGGGGGCGTATGGTTGTAGAAAGGCGGGCCTCAATTGTTCCGCCCTATGCAAATTCTGTGCTGGCCAAGAATGTGACAACAGGAATGAGGTCCTCGTCGACGACGAAGACGACGACAATCGAGTAACTTCGCCATTTGACGAAAATGAAAACCCCGACTTCATTAACTCACCCCCTATGAAACGAGCAAAGCGGATGTAAATTTGTTTTCTTTTCAGTTTTAGTTCAATTAATATCAATGTTGGTATGATTATTAATGCCTTTTGTTCTTACTTTGTTTCCATACATGCATCTTTAAAAAATGTATCTGCTGTGTTGGTCGGATATTTTAAATTGAACATCCGCTCTCACCAGTAGGTATTCCAGTGAAACAGTAGCTGCCTCATGAGCATTGCGCTGTAACATGTCAGAAACTCAAGTAGGGTTGGTATACACTCCAATTTCAAGCTAACACTGGAAGGTAATTGGTGAATTTTTTTTAGATACTCTGTGCGTCACAATAACAAAAACCGCAATTCCGTTGTTTTGATTTTTTTTTATTACACACTCCGTAGGGTCAAAAAATTTACATGCGTTTGTAGGAAATTAAATTCCCGACACATTTTATTCTGATACTTGTTTCCCTAGAATAGGCCATAACTGAATTACAGCGTTCCAAAGTTAGAAGTTTGAGAAGTTTCCAGAAAGTGCGTTTTTGATTATTTCTTCAAAACAAACATATCTCCATAAATATCAGTCCTAGAAACAAAATTTAAAAACTAAATTGTAGGAAATTGTATTCTCTACAACATTGCGTAGAACTCTTTTGTAGCTACAATGCACCAAAACGAAGTTATAAGCCAAAATATAAAAAAGTACCAAATTTTTTGGATTTTTTAAGATGGCGGTGGGCGGGGCGGGCGCGGCGGGCGCGGCGGGGGAGGAATTGTGCATTTTGCATTTTAAACACTTACTAACCATCTTAGACAACATATCAAAAAATTAGAACTACCGGACCTTTTGTAAGGTAGCCCCTCCCCCTCTTTGGTCTCTTATTTGCTGGACTAGTGCGTCACAATAGCAAACACAACAATATTCCATTGTTCTTGATTTTGTTTTTACCCCACACTCCGTAGGGTTGATTCATAAAAATATACATGCGTTTTGTAGGTAATTAAATTCCCTACAAATTTTATTCTGATATTTGAATTACAGCGTCCTAAAGTTAGAAGTTTTACAATTTTCTGGAAATTGTGTTTGGTTTTTTTTTCAAAAAGAGCATATCTCCGTAATTATTAGTCCTAAAAACAAAATTTAAAAACCATATAGTAGGAAATTGTATTCTCTATAACATTGCGTAGAACTCTTTTGTAGCGAAAATGCACCAAACAGATGTTATAAGCGAAAATCTAAAGAAAGTACCAATTTTTTTGTAAAGTAACCCCTCCTTTTTTGGTCTCTATTTGCTGGATTATTAAATGTAATACGTATTTATCACAGCATTTAAAGACAATCAACGCGGGATTACTGTGTGAAACAAAACTGAGGAGACATGTGGACCGAGTGAGCGGAGCCTAAGTACAGCTGTTGAAGTTGACAACATTCACCGTTTACGACTGCATTTCAGCTCAATAAATTTAATTTTTTTTTTCGCAATTTTTTTTCTTAAATTGTATTTTTCCTTATTTTGGCCTAAATTGTAAATCGGCGTAAATCTGAATCGTCGTAAATTGAACCTTCGTAAAACGAAGGCTGCCTGTAATAGAAAAATATCATTTTAAACCAAAAACCTTAATACCAATATAAGATGAAAATTTTTGGACTAACTTTACTGTCTCTCTTTCTTTCTTTATCAAGAGTTTACATTATAGGCTACTACATCATAAGAAAACTGAAGTTTCAATTAAAAGAATATATCATCAATGCTTAATTATCATCGCCTTTAACAATAGATTGTTCTTACTACAATAAAAGACACTAACAGATAGTATATTATTCACAAGTTTTGATTGTGATTCAATATAATAAAAAGTAATATAATTTTATAAAATGGTCAAGCGATTTTATGAAAGTATTTTAAAGGATTTTGCATTTGTTGACATTATTTTAATATTTTCTGTCTCCAATCTTACACCGAGATTATCAATTTCTTTTATTTATTTCTGTGAAGCATTTTTTTATCATTTAGAATAAGTTAAATCAAGAAAAAAAAAACACAACTGGGCAGCAAATATGCTTTCGCACACTGAGCCAACATCAACGGGAATCCGGAACAGCTGTTTCATCCTTAGTGGGAATCATCAGCAGAATTTACCCTTAATGTTTGGATCAGACTGCGGGAAAGTTAAGGGGAAACCATTCTCGCTCCCGGGAATGGCCGTCGAGAACAAAAACATATTTCCTCTCCTGTTATGGTTTTATCGTGATTTATTAATTAATATGGACTTTAAATTTTGCTTTTCATTGCACTTATGTTTTTCTTGTTATAATTAAATTCATTGGTGCCTTTCAGTGAAAGGACAAGGGATTACGTGAATGTCACAAGATTACTTTTTATTTGATTGTTTTTGAAATAAAAAAACATTTTTATTTCTGATGACCAGGGCCGGTTTTTGGGGCTCATCGAAACATGTCAATTTTAATGTGGTAATGGTCCACTATCTTGTTATAGTTAAAAAGCTTTTAAATATCTGATAATACGGAACCATGTATCTCAGATGGAAGCCCACTTGAGGAACGATGCTATCTCCCCCAGATAGATCTTACTATCTACATAATCATCTGTCAAATAGATTTCGAGTTTTTCTAGCAGGAATTAATCTGTAAAAGCGTGGTTTGTTTCGTTGATCTTAACTTCAATCTAAAAGCTGACGATCGCAGGGGACCCTCCACTTCCTTTGATTTTACTCCAGTGTGAGGATATCTTTAGCCTTTTATTTAATAATAACTTTGTAGCACATAATTTAATTCAATTATGAATTTAAATTTACTCTTTATAATAGAATCGGACCAAATTTCTCTTAACATTTTTGTATACTTTGATGAAAAATTAATATTTACATGATAATTTTATTAAGTAAATTACTTTATTTGACATAAAATATTATGAACATGGCTATCAGTTTTCGAATTTCTTTCTTTTTATTACCTGCTTTAATAAATCACTCCTTTTCCTTCTATTAAATCTTCTATTAAGTTATTAATTGCTTCGATAATTTAAAATATTTTTTTTGTTATTTTTTTGTATAGGAAATACTATTTACTTAAGTTCCTGGCAGTTCATGGATCATTCTACATTTTGATGTATGTGTTTCTGTTGATACCAACCAGTGATCAGTTTGCTTTGACACCTAAAAACATTATAGTAAAAATTCTACTAAATCTGAGTGGTTTTTATACTTTTATTCTTTTAATTTGTAATCGATCTATGATAAAACGTCTTAAAGAATGGTATAAACAAAAAATATTGCATGTGACATAAAATTTGACTGCTTAAGGTCCTGACTCAAGCAAATGCAGGCGACTGCAAACCTTTTATTTCTTTTAAATATTTCTTTTTCCAATGCTTCTAAAATTCTGAAAATTTAAATATGAACTTGTGAAGCATCTGGGATTTCTATTTTCTTGTTTTTAATTTTCAAAATTTTCTGTAATTAATTAAAGTAAATTCAATAGCAATCAATTTTTTTGAATGTTTTTGAGGTATTGTAAACTATTTTCAACTCAAAAAATTTCATGAAAACCTGAAATGATAAAAAAAATTATAAAATAATGATATATATTTAAAATACTTATTATTTGTATAAAAGTTAATTTTTAAAAAAAATTATTTAATCTCACACAATTTTAAAAAAAAATTATTTTTTTAAAATTAACTATTGCACTAATAATAAATATTTTAAATAGAAATCATTATTTTACGAATTTTTTATCATATCATGTTTTCATAGTTTTTCTAAATTGAAAATACTGAGTAATACCTCGAAAAACACCCAAAAAATTGACTGTTATTGAAGTTTAATTTAATTAATTACAGAATATTTTGAAAATTAAAAACAAGAAAATAGAAATCCCAGATGCTTCACAAGTTCATATTTAAATTTTCAGAATTTTAGATGCATTTGAAAAAGAAATATACTCATAGTAAAAAAATAAAAGGTTTGCAGTCGCCTGCATTTGCTTGAGTCAGGACCTTAAACGTTTATGCTATCGTAATCTAACTTCTGATAAAGATATAGAAATATTGATTCAAATAAAACCAATATCTGATTCTGAATCTAACAACAGTAGTTTGTACATAACTCATATGAGTAGATTGTACGTAGATTGGACATGGGTACAAATTAGACCTAATATGTAGATCGTCGACAGCAGGAAAAAAAAAGGCGAAATGCAAACAAACACCAAATTCATCTCTCAGCATCCATTTCCAGATAGACAATCGGAAGCATTTTAACAGAATCAAAGGAAGATTACTTTATTTCATGCCTTAAAATAGAGAAAAAAAAGAAAGATAGATAAAAAAAAAAATCATTTATCTTCCATTCATTGAAGAAAAATTAGTGATTAAATACTGTAAGGAAATTGATTATTATTAAAAGTTATTAGTAAATTTAAAATTAATATTGTATATAATCAAAGTTAATTAAAATTAAATGTGAAAAAAAATATAGTTTACTGTTTTAAATTTTATAGCAAGAAATCAAGGCCACCACACAAATACATTTATAATAAGTTTATAAATTAAAAATCACAAACATTTTCAAAATGACATGTGTTTCATTTTCAAGCGAGCGACAGTAGAATTCTTGCTTTGAATAAGAAACGTAGGCCGTTTTGAAATGTTTGTGATTTTTAATTTACAAACTTATAAATGTATTTGTGTGGTGGTCTTGATTTCTTGCTATGAACATTTTACGCATATTAAACTATTTAATATATTTTAATTTTTTTATCTTAAAATGCTTACATATCAAATTTATACGTAAAATTTCTTTAAAATTTGAGACAAATTCTAAATTAGAAATATAAAAAAAAACGTTTTTGTCCTTTTTTTATTTATGTACTGGTATATTTACCTATATTTCGTATATTTACAAAAGCAATGGTCACTGACGGTTCCCCAGTGAACGTCTACTTAGAAGGAAATTTAATTCAACAAGTCTCAGAATTCAAATATCTCGGCTCCATTGTTCAAGAAAAGAAAACAACTGCAACGTCTGAAGTTAACAGTAGAATAGGCCAAGCAACAATTGCTTTCGCTTCCCTTAACTGGTGTCTCTGGAAGAAAAACAACATCTCGCTGAAGACGAAATTACGTATTTTCCGAACATCAATAATCCCAATTCTTCTCTATGGCACTGAGACCTGGACACTCCTCAAAGCCGACATCAACAGACCCGAAATTTTTCAGATGAAGTGCCTGAGACGAATAATGAGAGTGTCAGTAAAAGATCGAATCAGAAACAAATCCATTCGAGACAGCTGTGATCTTCAGGCAACCATTCAAGAACAAATCCGGAAGAGAAGGTTACGGGGTTTGGACACGTTTGTCGTACGAACAATGCCCGACTTCCAAACAAAGTTTTATGGAAAGAAAGACCAACCAGTTGGAAAACCAAGAGAAGTGCCCAAAAGAAAAAACTTGGATTGGAATCATCAAGGAAGACTTGAAGAGCCTTCACATATCAATAGACGAAGCCAAAGTCCTAGCCGCAAACCGCCATGATTGGAGGAAGATCATATGCAAAGTTGTGTACTGGTTGAGAGGAAAACCCCCACCACCCGCCAGCTAGGGACAATGATGATGATGATATTTGCTTATCTTTTATTGTTGATATTTATCGTCATTTCATTAACATAATAATATATAAAGGTATCGAAAAATATAAAAAGGTATATAAATTACATAATAATGTAGAAGTAAGATAGAACCTTTTAGGGAAACGAAACTGCATGATTATTGGCTTATTTTTGTTGCTTGATGTCAACATATCAAAGCAAGTAAGAGAAAGTTTAAACTAAAAGGTAATTCTAAGTATAGAGTTTAGATCTTAATATTGTTTACATAAGAAAGTAGTTTACAAAAGAAAAATATTGTAAGGTAGAGCTACATTTCCCTGCGTTTCTTAGTGACCACATTGGTGTCTGTACGTTTGTGTGTGACGTCCTCCAAAGCCCAAATCGCCAGTCAAAGCCTCATTGCTCCATAAGTCACACTAAGCAACTTTCTAGTTGCGAGTTCCAGTTGCCAGTTCTCGATGTTGATAAAATTCCTCTTATTAGCCTTGTCACATTGCGCAAAGGCTGTCACTTCTTGGTAGCAGGACTGCAGGCGTATTATAAAAATGAATGTTTTTAAAATGGCATCAGTCAATTATTTTCAACTTTTTCTAAGATTGTTATTCCTTTATTTGTAGA
The DNA here is from genome assembly GCA_023159025.1 of Thereuonema tuberculata. Classification (NCBI taxonomy): domain Eukaryota; kingdom Metazoa; phylum Arthropoda; class Chilopoda; order Scutigeromorpha; family Scutigeridae; genus Thereuonema; species Thereuonema tuberculata. The sequence goes on along the minus strand of JAFIDM010127700.1, from coordinate 40,887 downwards.
ATGAACCTTGTGAGAATTATGGCCGGGTGCACCAACCAGCAAACGGAGCAGTCATTAGTTATGGAAGCGATAGTGAAAACCTGCCGTCAAGTAAAACTTCCTGTGCACCAACAATTTTCGCGAGTCATTTACTGATGTTCCTAAACATCGAAATGTGTTTATAAAAGTGGCGGCGATTGGTTAACAACAAAGAACGTCACTTCCGGATTCGGTTTCAATCGAGGCTGACACCAGCCATCTTTAAATATTAGTTGTTGCGGGGGCTGATGGGAGATTTTTTTTATTGAATGCAGCAAATTTAACTCGCCAGTTTCCGAGGTGCTAAAATTTGCCATCTGATCAGCGAGTTAACCGTTCGTGCACAAAAATGTCAGTTGATCGTTGCTTTGGCAACCATCAAAGTTAACGGTATTTTAGTGCACTCGGCCATTAACATTGTGAGATAAATTTTTCCTTATTTCTAATAACTAGAAGATGACAAATAGAGGTTAAGAAAAAAGTTACAATAAATTATTTACATATCACAAAATTTACAATGTAATTGTAATTGGAAAAACAGTTGTAACACACCATACCGCTTAGTGCGCTGCAACAAAATTGTCGCTCTTTTTATCCCTAAATGTTGGATCTTTATATTGAATAGTCTTTGGGATCTACTCACCTCATAATTCCTCTCATACACAGCGATTACTTACAGCGAGTTTATCACGTAATCAGCGAATAACTCGCTCCAAAAGGTGAACATGTTGAGCTCATCTCACAGCGAATTTTCAGTCGCTCAGCAAACGAGCCAGTTAGGAATTTCTTTGTCAGACAGCGATTTAACCAACGAGTTCTCGCTGATTATCGAATCGTTGTTATAAACTGTGGATAACAAAATAAAGTAAAGTGAAATAGATATCAAAGCCAAATATAACTTGATAAAAATGAAAATAAAGATGAATGCTTTTAATTTATTTTAATTTATTTTACTTCAATCTATTTGATTAAAACTGAAGAATTAAATCATTTAATTTACTGAAACTCAGTTGGCAACAGGTTGTGGAAGAATATAAATCTCTGGAATATTAATTCAACTTTGGTAACTTAATTCTCACTTTAAATATCCAAAATACAGAAGCCCATAATTAAACTTACGGTATTAGATAAATTGCCTTAAAATATGTATTCGTAAATAATATTCCCAACACAGATAAGAACTTCAAATCACATTTATAAAATTTCTATTATTTACAATTACTGAGTACAAAATTACCTTTCAATAATTAGATCAGAATGGAAAACTCTTTCCTATTCCTCAAAATTAAAGTTCTTCATGATTTAGTTATTCAAAAACAGTTCTTGATACGTATATTAACACAGCGAACTGAATATTAAACATAATTAAAAATATTTATATTTAATCATCTCTTGAATCGAACACTAATCTTCCATTAAACTTAGTTTCTTTATTATACTTGAATTCTTCCACATCCCATCGTGATAATCCTATTATTCAAATTTCCTTAAATGAAATAGAATTCGTTTTTTCTATTCATACAACTTTGTATTTGAATTCAGATGTCTTCTCCGACAAACTAAAAATGTTTAGCTCTAATGTAATAGTAACATCCGATTCCCAAGACTTTATCGACAAGATGAATCTTGTTATTAAATCTGAATTTTACGTCGAACTCGTGTTGTTCGGAATTTTAAACCTGCTTATCTACCAAGTGAGTAGAAATCTGTCAAATAATCTACCAAATTATTAGTTATAATTCCTCTACTACGTCGAACTCGTCTTGTTCGGCTCTTCTTGTAGAAATCCTGAACTAAATGAAAGCCTCTCTAAAATTAGTTGTCACGATTCTAACTTAAAATATTCTGTTTACTTTATTTACATTAGAAACGAAAATATAATGCTGGCTGTCCATTTACATCAAGGACCAATATGACTAGACATACCGTTGTCCGTGAGTGAAAACATCGTTCTCCAAATTAGATGGCAAGTTTGTTTAGAGTCTGTCCTTAAGCTTTATTGATAGACATCGCATAAGAAGGTCTGATCAGAAATTGCCTTCTTGTGAAAGTGAATGGAAGTAGATTATCGCTTGCATAGATATCCTATGGATGAAAATAAAGTCTCCTTTGTGAGTTCCTGTTATAATCTCGCTTCTAGAAGATGATTATCGAATGAACAGCATTTAAGTTGCAGAGTCTAAACTTGGGATTTATGTTTCGTAACAACATTATTGGAGATCCAATCTTCATTGACAAACGATGTGGAGGAATACCACTGAGATTCAATGAGTTCAGATACTCAAGCGATAGAGATGTTGGTGTTATGGATTCTCAGAAGTGTCGATTTTATCTACACGTAAGTACTTTCTACTCTTTCCTTGTATTCTTTGACTTATCATATCGATCGATCGACACTCTCGTTCTCTTACGAGTGAGAATTGTCGATTTATTGATTTCAGATAAGATATTTTCTATGAACTGACTGATTTGTTCTATTTCTTGCCAAAGATTATCAGGCAATGTTATCATTCCTCCTTTATGTGGTTCTCGATTGTCTCCGATTCTGAGCATATATTCGGCAGAACTTCTCCGATTCTGGTCGTCTTGATTGAGGAGACGCATATTTATCGTGAGTTTCTTGACTTTAACGTGATTCCAAGTTTTTGAGTTACAAATAGTGATTTTTCAGTAATGTATCTAATAGAAATAGGGGTTCTTTCTTTCTTGACTCTCTTTTTTTTTATTCCAATTGATACTGTTCAGTGGTTTTTGAGTTACAAATAGTGATGGTGTTTGTGTTACAAATATGATTTTTTCAGTATTCTATCTAATGCAAATAGTGCCTCTTTCTTTCTTGACTCTCTTTTTTTATTTCAATTGATACTTTTCAATGGTTTTTGAGTTACAAATAGTGATTTTCAGTATTCTAACTAATAGAAATAAGAGTGTTTTTTTACTCTCTTTTTTTCTTTATTCCAATTGATACTTTTCAGTTGTTTTTGAGTTACAAATAGTGACGGTTTTAGAGTTACAAATAGTGATTTTTCAGTAATCTGCCTAATAGAAATAGTGTTTCTTTAATTCTTGACTCTTTTTTATTCCTATTGATATTTTTCAGTAGTTTTTGAGTGACAAATAGTGATTTTTCAGTATTCTACCTAACAGAAAAAGTGCTCCTTTCTTTCTTGACTCTCGTTTTTTTAATTCCAATTGATACGTTTCAGTGGTTTTTCAGTTGCAAATAGTGATTTTTTAGTATTTTACCTAATAGAAATAGAGCTTCTTTCTTTCTTGATTCTCTTTTTTGTATTCCAACATCTCTCGTGTACACGCGCTTGTTTTTCAATAACACATAGAATTTGGTTAATAAGAATATTATATTTAAAATATTGCAACGTTTCGGCAATTACAGTTCTAATTCTAATAAACAGACGGATCGGAAAAAAATAAACAATCTTCAGATTCAAAAAAAAAAAAAAATACATTAATTACACAGGTCTGCAAAAAACAAAATTTTTTCCAGCTGCGTGGGATATTTTTGCTGATTATAAGTTTGAAAGGTCGCAGATTCTAAAAATGACTTCCATAGCATCCCATCACGTACAGGTTTTTTGCAAAATAAAAATACATTTTTGATAAAAACACTAATTTATTACATTGAACTAAACATATTATATTTTTTTATAACTAATCAAAAAATTGTTTCTGATATTTATACATAACCTTAGGTCTACTCTTTTTTCTTATGAAACCTTTTCTTCTTCTCTTTGATGCTTCTCCGAACTCGTTTCTGATTTCCTTCTCTGGTTTCTTGATTGAGCATCCAACAGTAGTCAGCTAACATATTGACATCCCATTTTCCTTGGTAATGTCTCTCGGTATCACAGACATCCTGGTGAAATCTTTCACCCTGTTCTTCACTGTAGGCTCCCAAGTTTTTGGGAAAATAGTGAATAGTATAAGAAATGAACTTTTATTAAGCTCATCTTGCATCCTTTAGCTTCTTACACTGCCAGCATGCGTTGTACAATGGTTTTGTAGTCAGGGTCCTTAGTATTCCTCAGAAACTGTTCTTAAAACAGTCCCACGCTTCGTTTTCCTTTTCTCCCATTGTTTCCAAAAAGAGGGGATCAGATAAAAGTTTTCTTATGTCGCGACCAGTGAAAACTTCCTCTTTTAACTTGGCTTCAGACAGTTTCGGGAACTTGGAACACATATATCTGAAACAATCCCCATCTCTTGGCAGTGATTTGACAAACTGCTTTATGAGCCTCAATTTAATATGAAGAGGTGGTAATATCACTTTTTCTGGTGGAACCAATGTCGTATTGATGACGTTTTTCTCGCCGGGGGTTAAACTGTCTCTGTGGAACTGGTATTTCAGAGCCATGGGACACTGGACGAATAGCTGAGTCAAGGTTAGGGTAAGATATTTTCTTTTTATTTTTTGTATTAAATCATTTCCCATCTACCGAACAGAAGTAGCGGTCAGTTGTGTGATTTTTCTGTTCACGCCATATCATAGGAATGCCAAACCGAAATGAGTTTTTCTTACCCTTAAACCACAAACGAAGATCTTCCTCGCATCGTCTGCACACCTTATGCGGAGTCCATGCTTTGTCTTGATCTACAAGTTCCAATTTGAAATACGCAAAATAAACTTTCTTCACAAACTTACTTATGTTTCTTTGTTGACTTTTCACTGTGTATTCACCACAAACATAACAGAAGTTGTAGGGAGAAATTACACAACCTCTGCGAGCCATATTCCAGAAATAAATACACAAGCAAGTAGCGTTCGAATGCTGGATATAAACTGAGTGTGGCATTAGATGGCCAGCGAGATACTGAACTTATTTAGCTTGTTAAAATATGATCTAATCCAACAGCAGGTTGTTTATATTCCGACACGATCATGCAACCTACCTCCTAACACTAAAACTACTTTACCCACCTACCCCTACCACTACTCTCTTCAACTATTAACAAACCATTAACATTTTTTTTTATTGCCAAGTCAAGCTATAATTGATAGAATTAATGTGAGAAGTCTTAGTTTCAAGGCCATTTTTTTAAATAAAAAGAAGAATACTAAATTTTAAGTTAACTAGGAATTTTATGGTAAATACAAACAAAAACTTAAGTGTAACAAAAAAAAATTGACGTGATAGAATTTTTTTGGTATTTTTTTCATTTTTATCAAGTTGAAATCTACAAGAAAATGTATAAAAATCCTATGCAGTTTTTTACTTGCAGACCTGTTTTATTGAATGGAGGGGATGGGAAGGACACATCAGTCAAAAAAACAATATGAAGTTACATGTATTCCCCGTATGAAGTTACATGGATAATATGTTTGAGTTCGGATCAGAAGATAGCAGGTTCGAATCCTGTCACGCGCGTTGCATTGTAAAAATTATTTCTATTTTCCATTCTAAAAATGCGGCGGACAGACAGAGACAGAGAAATAAAATGTTTTAGTAATATGGATTAGAAATATAGATTTGAGAATAAAAAAGCACGAAAACAATATTTATTTTTCCTGATTAAGCATTTTAATCGAACAAAGATTTAATATTAAAAATAAATATCAGAATTGAATAAAATAAAAACAATCCTTAGAAGCCATGATCAAACCATGAGGCACATATTCTACAGATAATGCATTTTAGGCTTCTATACGGAGCATAGTTCACAGCAGGAGAAGCTTTAAATCCCACCTCTGTCTGTCCGTCCATCGCGATAAATTCATATCTCTGAAACGACATATGCTGCAGACATGATCTATATTTCGTTAAAAAATCTTGCCAAGCCTATTTCGTAGCAGTTGAGAAATCGTTTCTAACTTGTGTGATTCCCCAGTTATAGATCTCCACTAGAATTTGATCTTAATTTATAAGTTTTATTAAAATCTGATACATTATAAAAATTTATTTCTTCATTTTTTTATATTGTCTTTAACTAAAACTATTATAAGAAATAGTTATATGAAGCCAATTTTCCTTTCCTCTTCTTGAAATAAATCTTACATTGTTTGGTCTATTTTATTACGATGGGATCGCCCAAATCTATGGAGAGCTTCTATTTGTTATGTGAAGTTTTGAAGTTGCAAATTTATGTTAAATTTGCATTTATATATATATATATATTCTTTGGTTGTTATTATTTTTAAAGATACCCTTATTGATTAAATAGTTCCTTTGTTTGAAAGCTGAAAGCCAATTTTTCCTATTCCCTTCCTTAAATAAATCTTACAATCTTATTACAGTGGTATCTCCCAAATATATGGATAGGTTCTATTTTTTTCTGTCGTGGTTTTGAAGTTCTCAAGTTTCTGCGATTTTAAAATTCACCCTGTGTAGAAGCCGTGGAGCAGTATGCGATCATTACTGGGTTTGCTGCTCTTACCTTATTTGAATTGATGTCTAATAATCTCAAACCTGAATACAATCGTAATTCTCGGTGTTGAAATTGAGGAGCGATTTGAAGAATCAAATGAAATATCTCTTTATTTACTGAAAATTAATTTATAATTTAAAGGATATTACAAATAATAGTACAAAAAAAAAATCCCGCAGAACAAGCGCTTTTGTTAAGTAGTTTCCGTCTTAGTTACTAGGGGTATCACTCCCGCATCCGTTTGTATCTTCGAATGCCGTTTTCAAAATGTAACAACGTCAGTACTGAACGAAGTTTACATTAGTCTTTATTTCTCACACTGGAAAATGGACCTTATACAGTAGAAGGTCGGAAACGATGTGGTTTGACTCATGTCTAATTCATACCTAGTTCGTGCTTATATAAGATAGGCTATTTTTAATTTGAAATATCTCTTGTTTGCGTTTCTAATTTAGTGAATACTTTACTATCATCACGAGCATATCTTAAACCTTTAAAATAAATGCATCCGCAACGAGGATCGATTCATAAATCCTGGCAACTATTTTTTATCTCCCAGATGTTGTTGTTATTAGTATTTTTTAATCCTTCCTAAGGAGTAAATATAGGTCCAACAATAAACCCTGTAATTTAATTTAAGGCAAAAGATTTGATGTAAATAGATACCAAAAGTCTGAAAATCTTTTAAGACAAATTTAATAAACAGCAAATATTATAGATACAATTCGTCTTCTTCTTCGAGTTGTCTATCTTCTAATGTTGTACTTTTGTAAATTACTAAAAGTTCGTCTTTAATAATTACAGTTAACAGTTCTTTCAAATATAAAGTGTCACTTTGTCTTTAACATTTAAACGTACTTTGCTTTACTTTAATGTTAAAAGTTCTTTAACTTTACTCTATATTTTGGTTGTAGAATTCTCGTCTTTCGGGAACTGAATATAGAATGTCTCTTAATCGCGATTCTATATATTTAAGTTTAATCTTGTTGAATCTGAGCTTCTTTTCAGGTTCCTTTTCATCTTGGGATTAAACTGGAAAAGTCAATCTAGAAAAATGTAACTTACCATTTCTTCCTAGGTAATTTCCTAGAGAATTCCTGATAACATAATCATCCTGAAAGAGTCTGAAGATAATCCTGAAACAATAACATTGGAGCCGCTAATTTCTAAGATGGATTCCGCTGCCTAGTTACGGATGGAATCCCTGAAAAAGCATACATGAGAAATTAGTGTCGATTCTTTGCTTTCGAATCCTTCAATGTATTAATTTCAAAGGTATTAAATATTCTGCAAATGTCCTTTATTCTTCTTTGCGTGAATATTTGACAATCTTCCAAATCTTTGGAATTTCCATTATCCTCACGAATATAAGAACCATTTTCATCCTGTAGCGAACATGGCGAATTCGTCGTTATCAGGCACATAACACAAAAATCGATCTTCTTGCATACGTGAAAAGCATTGTTCACTTAACAAAAGCATAGCGTGAACATCAATCGCTTTATTGTTCACTTGGCGTTGATTGTTATTGCACAATCATATCTTAGCATCACATTTGTTCACGATAATAATTACCATACTTCCATTTATTGAATAACACCAGGCAAGCGGCAACATTGCAATTCTAGAAAATATGTTTGAAAGCCTGTTTGATGTTCTTCTGATTGGCACCATTGATGTGTCTGGATCAGTGGAGAAACGTCATAGGAGCAAGTGAAAAATACGTATTTGAAAACATCGTTTAATACGGCAGTGCAATGTAGAAAAACACAGGAATGCTCAATACACATTGCTAACACCCCCCCAAAGTAATCTTGAAGTTTATCCATTGTGTGTTGTCAGCGTTTGGTAACGGCTGTCCAACGCCATCATTCTTCATGTCGCTAGTCGTATGGCAAGTTCCAGCACAGGTTTTGTTACGTTGACGGAGCGGAAAGTCTTGGAACATCCTTCGTATTCGCCAATATCACAAGTTGTATCACAACCAAGTGACAAAGCTAATAAATTCCCTTCTAGTTACTAGACCGATCTAAATATAGACGGAGATAAATTTCTAAAGTTATAAGCCAAATTTTCATTTATGAATTAATAAAACACATTGTAAATGAATTAGTAATGCACATTGTAAATAAACCACAATGTAAATCAATTAAAACGATGCTAAAACAGTTAATTGAAAAAAACTAAAACTTTATTAAAATAATTAAATACAATAAATTGAGAAAAATAATCAATGCATTGCAAAAAGTGATATTCATGGAATCGAACTCAGCACCGGTAGATTAAGTACCTCATGCTGGATTGGTTATATTTTTGTTTTTCAAATTATAATGTATATTTTAATAAACAAAAACTTTGGTCAGCGATTACGCTTCACCGATAGTTACTCAGGAAAAAAAATATTGTTTCGTATTTTTTATTCCCAGATCTATATTGTTTTAATTGTTTCAAAAAAAACAAAACTAATGACATCACATCTCGAACGTCTTCGTCAGATTCAAACGTAATAGGTATTTTTATTTTTTTTTAATTTTTATAAATAGCCACTGGCAGAACAAAATAAGCAACATTTCCTCCCACTTAGGGAAAGGATCACCAGTTTTTACTTATTAAAATACAGAATTACACATCCGTTTTGAATAAATTTCCATATGAAAGTACTTGGAAACATTCAGACTTATTATCCTTAATACAGAAGATTTATTTAATGAGGAAGGAAATCATTAATGATTATAAAACGAAAAAGACCTTCTTTGCTGTCATATCAGATACATCCTCACAGCACTGGGGACCCATATTTCAAACCTATTATTTTCAAAGAAGTTAGAGATTACTCTTTGTTTGGATATGATATTATATTCAATGAATTTTGGTTACATTTGGAATGAATACAACTGATAATATTGAAGGCGACAATGCAAATATCTACACAAGCGAATTCATAGTTTTTCTAATAACGGAATATTCCTTGTCTATAATTTTTGGAATTTTCACAATTGCAGTTTACATTTTATGTCCTCTCAAACTTTTACATTATCAAGTTGCACTGATTTCGTATGTGACATCCACAATCTGGTTTTCATTTCCATTGGCCTGAGTCGAATTTATATCTATAAAAAAATGGATTACGAAAAGTTTTGTATTTTCATTGATGTCAGTCAACACTTCTTCTCCATTGCAAATTTTTGGTGGCTTGCCATTTTAGCATTTAATATTTGGCGGAAGTTCCGCAATCTACAAACCTTAATGAAAGCAATGAATAATCCTAAAAGATTAGTTATAATCCAGTGCTTAAACGGTTGGGGAATGCCGGCAGTAAGCTTGTGTCTGGCTCAAATAGTAAATTGTTTTACTGACATACATAATTTGAGAACGGACTACATTGAAGAAGAATGCAGAACTCATAATCCCTTCTTTTTTTATGGTCCAATTGGAATTGCTGCAATGTTTTCTACAATTTTTGCAGTGGCGCCACTGTGGAATATTAGGAAATTAGAAGAAAGTACAGCAATGCTATATTCCAAAATTCATCGAAAAGTGTAAGTATGATTTATATTATTATTTTTTTGTGCCACTACTATTTTCATTGTAAATATATAATATTGTGCGCAGGTAATTATCAAAATATTATGTTAGAACTTCAGACAAAAATTTTTCCAAGAGAAGGAACATTAAATTTTAAGTTGAAATACAATTTATAACTACCTTTTCAATAATATCCGAATTGTGTTAAAGAAAAAACGGGCATCAGATTATAAATTAACTATCAAGCAAATCATACTGAGCCTCTGTTGCATGTTATCAACTATCTTATCACTATGTAAAGTCCATGTTGCCGTATTTCATGTCGCTTCATCGTTCAAATTACAACTTTCGGTATATAAAATCTTTTGTAATATAATATATACAAATAAAAATGGTCGAATAAGCCCTTCATACGCCATTTTTTCTGCTACGTAGTTCTATTCAACTGGATTTGAATATGTGCTTTTTGCCGATTGACATGGAAATTTATACATATTTTGTAAAGCTTGTCTGGCTTCAGAATTATAGAAATAAGTGAAAATAAAGAATTATGACAAAGAAACGAGATCTTCATAGTAGTCTATGCAGTTTATACTCAACTGTATTTTGCGACCAACAACGCATACTGGGATTATCAAATAATAACACAATAATGCCTATTTAAAAAGAAATTCCCTAACCTACAACCTATAGTTAACCTACAAAATTATTGGAAGATATTCTTCATAATTGAATATTTTTTTTCGAAAAATACAATACAATGAATATTAATTCAAATTGTTGAGCTACTCTGTTATTACAAGACACTGCAGTTTGGATAATATTCAAATAATCTTAACAGTGATTGCATTGAATGAAAACTCCTAGATCAGTTGGCACAATAACCAAAATATTTAAATTTCTCACAGCAAGTTATTCATTTACTTATTTTAATAACAAAATTTAATAGTCGATCAAATAATGGTGATCTTTAGTATAGTCTAAAATACAGTATTATTAATTTTATCCATTCTCTTTAATGGTATTTTTTGCATTAAGTTAGTGTAATTTGAACGATTCGGAATTCCCAGAAGAGTTATGTTATGGTATTATATGTGAGTCTGATAGCCAGTGATAAGCCACTTTTTGCTTTATTTCCTTAAAGTGATTACAATTTCAGTCCTATTAGGAACCATTAGTTCCTATCAACAGGTGCTGTTTTATTACAGTGATAACTGAATAATTGAATAATTTGTTTTTATATAAACATTTTTGTATTTCTTTAAAAAAAATTTCTTTGTATACATATTTTGTATTTTGTTTTTGCCAATTGGTGTTGACTTTGCTTTAGACTTTTTTTTTTTTTTTTGTCGTCTTAACTTTTGTTGATAGATATTATGAACTTTTACATGCTTTTGAGTTCTAATTTACAAATGATTGTAAATCTAAATACACTAAACTATAATCTACTTATAACTATACAGATGATTTAAGCATAAAAATATACAAACATTCAAAAAATAGATACATACAATATATTCACATTCGTTGCAGACGTTTTGCTGTCACGTACAGACCTTTATACATGTAAATCAATTATTTGATGTACTATAACCTAAAAATGAAACAAACTAAAAAATATATATTGTTTTAAGATGGCTATTTGAGTCAAATAGCAAACGAGCAAATGAACAAACATACAAATACTTAAATGATAAAATAAATTTTATTATGCTTCTATATTTTTTTCTTTTAATTTTTTTTTAAATTTTCATAGATTCTACAATCCAGTTTCTTATATCTCTTTTGACTGCGGAAATTCTGTCTTTGTTTAATTGCGTTTTTAGATCAAAATCATTAGATATCTTTTCTAATCAGAGCCGGCATTAAGGGGTGGCGAACGGGGCGACCGCCCCAGTCCCTCCAGGTTAGAAGAAAGAGGAGAAAATTGAATTGTCTTTTTTTTTTTTTTTCCCTTGTTAAAATAAGATTATTGTTTTTTTGTTGAAAATAAGATTGTCAAGGGCAAAATTCATCTTGCCCAAGGCCCCACACCCTTCTAGCGCCGGCTCTGTTCTAATATATAATTTATATTTCTTTCACCATACTTATTGCTAATGAACGGGTAATCTAATGTTAATTTTTTTTTCTTGTTCTTAGATTGTAATTTGTTGGTTGCTTGTTTATATTATTATCTGTGATTTTGTAAAAATAACTGCGGGCTGGAGAAACCGGGTTCAATTCCCGGCGGAAGTCAGGAATCCACGCTAACTTCTCCTCCAGACGGGTTCTAGAGTATTCCAGTCTTGTGAAATTGGTAACAGATATCTTTCCCGAAGGTAAAGGCGGGAGCGTTGTACTAACCACCCGACCTTAATCCCAATGCAACCATCTCCATCGTCCACGTGGGATATACCTGTATAGTGTTACATTATATTTTAGTACTAAATGTCCAGAATATTTTGTCTATGATTCTGAGCTGAATTTTGGATCATTGCTAAACCACGACTGACCAAGATCCTTTTATCACAGATCAAATTATGTACATTATTAAGTAATATTATATCAAAGCTTATATTTCTGTAGATTAATTTCTATAGATTATATACTTAGACCTTTCTTTTCTTTTTTCACAGGAAGAACTTGACTATTCAACTGATTATAATGGTTAGTTCGGGTTACATTATGGTAATCATTCCAAGACTTTTACACTTACCGAGTTTATTTCCGTCGTGCGTCAGCAACTTGGAAGGTGTCTACAGTTTCATTATTTTGGTTTGTAATAAATCTACACGTAAGCAAGTTACAAATTGGTACAAAGAAAAATACCAAACTTGAGAAGCTGCTACAGAGAGAAATGCGAAATATTGGAAAGCGAAACGAACTATAAATGGAGCTAAATTCAATGTGTATTGGTTGATCACTCGACCAGCTAATCGTTTAACAGTTCACGTGCCCAAAAATCACAAGGAAAACTGACCAAGAAAAAAACGAGAGATGGAATTTTTGTATTCCCAATGACTTAATAGCGTTTACGGCCGTCATAATAATGTCAGCTGTCATTCTATTCTTAGTGATAAAGATAGCTTTGAAATATTTCTTATCCAATTTCTAAATAAGCTTTAGACTGTAAAAATTTAAATAGTAATCTAATTCTTTTATGATTTTGATTTTACAAATCATTTTTCAATAATTTAAAAACACAGTATGCAAGTCATTGTAACTTATGTCGAAACGTAGATTACTTCTTTGCACCTTTGAATCTTGTACTTCAAAAGCTGATATTATATACTTGAAGCTTTAGGCCTATAATTGTGTAATCTTAAAATCTTCAATAAGCAAAATATTAAAAATAAATAATTAAATGCAAGAATACTTAGTAAAGAAAAGATAAAAAATGCTGACTTGATTAAAAAAATTCGATATTTACATATTTCCTTCCTCAAATATAAATTTTTATCAATGGACTATGAGGCTCAAATGTTACATTTAGGAAGTCAATATAAAATAACAATATAAATCACTTCCAATAGAAGACGGGTCCGAAATCTTTTTCATTTCTAATGTTTCAAAAAAAAATATAAAAAAATTGATGAAAATTTCAAGATTCCATGTAAACCAAATATAATCTAGCAATACTAGTAGGGCAAGATATAGTAGGGCAAGATCGACGTATAGTATTCAAAGAGATCTTAAAGGACAACAAAAAATCCTGAGAAGAATTTGAAACTGGTTCGTCATTTTTTTTTTTTTTAATTTTCAAAAGTTTGTGTGTTTTTAGTATATTTTTATGAAGACTGACATTATTTTTTTTCGAAAAAACTTCATTAAAAAAAAAAAGGGATATATAAACGTCCCATATTTCTTCTTCAACTCCTTTCTTTTGTAAGGTATATCATTAAACATCTTCTACAACACAAGAAACAAATGTTTAAATACCACATTTATTTCAAAACAGCAAATTTTCAAGCAGAAATAAACGTCTCCACTTTTTCAAGCCTTTTTACATTTAATAATAAGTCGCGAGACTTTTTAGTTAGAATATCAGTAAATACATATTAACAGTCAATAATATTAAAACAATATAAGGTAATATCGTATTCTACTTCACAATAACCACTTAGACTTAATAATTAACGAATGATATAAACACACTTTATATTCAATTGTTTTTTAACAATCCAATTCTTCAAGTATTAAATTTTTATTGCAATTTAAATACTCTTCATCGATTAAATCTCTAACTAATTTCACTATACATTCATACTCTTTCTTTCACTATACATTCATGCATTGCCATACAAAACGATGATTTCCAAATACGTATTTTCCACTGGTCCCCATCAGCGGTGCCAATCAGAAGAACATCAAACATACTTTCAAACATATATTCTACAATTGCAGTGTTACAACATGTTTGATAGATAAAAAAGTAGTTGCCATGACTTATGAACCGACCCTTGTACATATGATGGATCCAAGATCACAACCAAGTGACAAAACTAATAAATTCCCTTCTAGTTACTGGACTGATCTAAATATAGACGGAGATAAATTTCTGAAGATTGGAAGCAAATTTCATTTATGAATGAATACAACATATCGTAAATGAATTAGAATTTAAACATGTAATTGGATATTCACATGTAATTTGAATTTCGGCTTATTTATTAAAATAATATTATAATATTGTTAAATTAAAAAAAATTAAAAATTGATTTACCACTTTCATAATAGCAAGTGCTGCGGTTTCTCATTATGAAACATAATGGCAACCTGCTGCCCTAAAAGAATACGCTCGTCGAAATTGAGGCAATATTAACAGAAGTAATATAAATGCCACATTTTTGAAATACCCTGAAATTTTTGAAAAACACAAGATTGAAAAAGATGTTCTAAGCTCATTTTTTAAAAACCATGACTTCCGCAACAGCCCACATATAATTTGAATGACTAAGCCAAATTTTGTTAAAATAAAAAAAAAATAAAAAAATGATTTACCTGTTTCTACAATAACAATAACAATAACGAATGTCCAACAGCCAATACCAATAAACCTGTCTAGACAACAATGACGGCATGTGCTTCGTCATTGCCCCTACTTGTTGATTAGTGATCGAGTGGCTACACAGCCACAACCGAGGTTTTACAAACTCTCTGATAAATTTTGACGCTTGAAATTCATGCATTTCATTACAAATTTCATTTATGTGGGAAAGAAAATTTCAATACGCTGATAATAATTATATAATCGCGATCCGTCGCAGTGAAGTGGGAAGAATATTCGAGACCATTTTTTAAACATGGGCGTGACGTCATGCCTGACGTGTTCCAACGCTGCACTGTGATTGGTTATTTCAAATTACAAATTTACAAAGATCCTTACAATTTTTGCCTATTAATAGGATGATGCACATTGTAAATAAACCACAATGTAAATCAAATAAAACCATGCTAAAACAGTTAATTGAAAAAAACTTAAACTGTAATAAAATAATTAAATACAATAAATTGAGAAAATTAATAAATGCATTGCAAAAAGTGGTATTAATGGAATCGAACTCAGCACCGGTAGATTAAGTACCTCTTGCAGGATTGGCTATATTTTTGTTTTTCAAATTATAATGTATATTTTAAAAAAAAACCTTTGATCAGCGATTACGCTGCACCGATAGTTACTAAGGAAAAATAAATATTGTTTCATATTTTTTATTCTCAAATCTATATTGTTTTAATTGTTTCAAAAAAAAAAGAAACAATGACATCACATCTCGAACTTCCTTCTTCAGATTCAAACGTAATAGGTATTTTTATTTTTTTTTTATTTTTTTAAACAGCCACTGGCATGCAGAACAAAATAAGCATTATTTCCTCCCACTTAGTGAAAGGATCAGCAGTTTTTACTTATTAAAATACAGAATTACACATCCTTTTTGAATAAATTTCCTTACGAAAGTATTTGGAAACATTCAGACGTATTAACTTTAATACAGAAGATTTATTTAATGAGGAAGGAAATCATTAATGATTATAAAACGAAAACGACCTTCTTTGCTGTCATATCAGATACATCCTCACAGCACTGGGGACCCATATTTCAAACCTATTATTTTCAAAGAAGTTAGAGATTACTCTTTATTTGGATATGATATTATCTTCAATGAATTTTGGCTACATTTAGAATGAATGCAACTGATAATCTTGAAGGCGACGACGCAATTATCTACACAAGCGAATTCATAGTTTTTCTAATAACAGAATATACCTTGTCTACAATTTTTGCAATTTTCACAATTGCAGTTTACATTTTATGTCCTCTCAAAGTTTTACATTATCAAGTTGCACTGATTTCGTATGTGACATCCACAATCATGGTTTTCGTTTTCATTGGCCTGAATCGAATTTATAACTACAGAAGAATGGATTACGAAAAGTTTTGTATTTTCATTGGTGTCAGTGAACATTTCTTCTCCATTGCAAATTTTTGGTGGCTTGCCATATTAGCATTTAATATTTGGCGAAAGTTCTGCAATCTACAAACCCTCATCGCCGTGCTGGCGTGGTCGTGCGGTCTCGGCGGCGGCCAGCCGTGGCGATCACTGCGCCAGTACCTGGGTTCGAATCCCGGCGTCGGCATGGATGTTCCTTTATTCTTCTGTGTTTAGTCCGTTTCTGCGGGTATAGGGTGAGTGCCTCCTATGGCTTACCCTGGGCAACGTTTCTTCGGCGAAATACTCACATTTCTCGTCCCTTGTTGAGGCCAATAGATTAAATTCTAGGAGCCCGGGCGTTGGCGAAAAAAAAAAACAAAACAAACAAACAAACAAACAAACCCTAAAGCAATCAATAATCCTAAAAGATTAGTTATAATCCAGTGCTTAAGCGGTTGGGGAATGCCGGCAGTAAGCTTGTGTCTTGCTCAAACAACAAATTGTTTTACTGACATACGTAATTTGAGAACGGACTACATTGAAGAAGAATGCAGAAGTCATAATCCCTTCTTTTTTTATGGTCCAATTGGAATTGCTGCAATGTTTTCTACAATTTTTGCAGTGGCGGCACTGTGGAATATTCGGAAATTACAAGATACTATAGCAATGCTATATTCCAAAATTCATCGAAAAGTGTAAGTATGACTTATATTATTATTCTTTTTATGCCACTAGTATTTTCATTGTAAATATATAATATTGTGCGCAGGTAATTATTAAAAAATTATGTTAGAACTTCAGACAAAAAATTCTCCAAAGAATGAACTTTAAATTTTAAGTTGAAATACAATTTATAACAACCTTTTCAATAATATCCGAATTGTGTTAAAGAAAAAACGGTCGTCAGACTTTAAATTAACTATCAAGCAAATCGTACTGAGCCTCTGTTGCATGTTATCAAATATCTTATCACTATGTAAAGTCCATGTTGCCGTATTTCATGTCGCTTCATCGTTCAATTTACAACTTTCGGTATATAAAATCTTTTTTAATATAATGTATACAAATAAAAATGGTCGAATAACTCCTTCATCCGCCATTTTTTTTCTGCTACTTAGTTCTATTCAACTGGACTTGAATATGTGCTTTTTGCCGATTGACATGGAAATTTATACATATTTTGTAAAGCTTGTCTGGCTTCAGAATTATAGAAAAAAGTGAAAATAAAGAATTATGACAAAGAAACGAGATCGTCATAGTAGTCTATGCAGTTTATACTCAACTGTATTTTGCGAACAACAACGCTGATTGGATTTTCAAATAATAACACAATAATGCCTATTTGAAAAGAAATTCCATAATCAGTTAACCTATAAAATTATTCGAAGATATTTATCATAGTTCAATATTTTTTCTCCAAAAATACAATACAATGAATATTAATACAAATTATTGAGCTACTCTGCTATTACAAGACACTGCAGTTTGGATAATATTCAAATAATCTTAACAGTGATTGCATTGAATGAAAACTCCTAGTAAGAAGATCAGTTAAACGAGGGCTGCCTGACATAGTAAAACAACATATTAAATCAAAAAACTTAATACCAATATGAGATGGAAATTTTTGGGCTAACTTTACTGTCTCTCTCTTTCTCTCTTTATCAAGCGTTTCTCTCTATATCAAGCGAAATGATAAAAAATTTGTAAAATAATGATTTGTATTTAAATATTTATTATTAATGCAATAGTTAATTTTTAAAAAAGTAATTTAATCTCACACATTTAAAAAAAAAACACACAATTTTATTTTTTTTTAAATTAACTATTGCACTTATAACAGATATTTTAAATACAAATCGTTATTTTACGAATTTTTTATCACATCAGGTTTTCATGGTTTTTCTAAATTGAACACACTGAGTACTACCTCAAAAACACCCAAATAATTGACTGTTATTGAATTTTAATTATCCTAATTGCAGAATATTTTGAGAATTAAAAAACAAGAAAATAGAAATCTCAGATGCTTCAAGTTCATATTTAAATTTTCAGAAATTTAGGTGCGTTGGAAAAAGAAATATATAAAAGAAATAAAGTTTGCGATCGCCTATATTTGCTTTAACATTAAACGTTAATGCTATCGAAATCTAGCTTCTGATAAAGATATAGAAATATTAATTCAAATAAAACCAATATCGGATTCTGAATCTAACAACAGTAGTTTGTACGTAACTCATAAGAGTAGATTGTACGTAGATTGGGCATGGCTACATATTAGACCTATTATGGAGATCGTCGACAGCAAGAAAAAGAAAGGCTAAATGCAAACAAACACCAAATTCATTTCTCAGCATCCATTTCCAGATAGATTTTATCAGTCGGCGACATTTTAATCAGAAGAAGATGACTTTATTTCATGCCTTGAAAGAGAGAAAAAAAGAAACATATATAGAAAAAAATCATTTATGTTTTCCATTTATTGAAGAAAAATTAGTGAGTAAAGATTGTAAGAAAATTGTTCATTATTAAAAATTATTAGTAAATTTAAAATTCATATTGTATATTCAAAGTTAATTAAAATTAAACGTGAAAAAAAGCATAGTCTACTGTTTTTAATTTTTTATATCAAGAAATCAAGGCCACCACACAAATTATATTTAGTTTATAAATTAAAAATCCCATAAAGTTTTCAAAACGATCTGCGTTTTATTTTCAAGCGAGCGATATTAGAATTCTTACTTGGAATAAGAAACATAGGCCGTTTTGAAATGTTTGTGATTTTTAATTTACAAACTTATAAATGTATTTGTGTGGTGGTCTTGATTACTTGCTGTGAACATTTTACGCATATTAAACTATTTAACATATTTTAATTTTTTTACCTTAAAATGCTTACATACCAAATTGATATGTAAAATTTCTTTTACAAATTCTAAATTAGAAATATAAAAGAAAAATACGTTTTTGTTCTTTTTTTATTTATGTACGGGTATATTTACCTATATTTTTTTGTTGACATTTATCGTCATTTCATTAACATAAAATATATAAAGGTAGGGAAAAATATATAAAGATATATAATAATATATAATAATGTAGAAGTAAGATAGAACCTTTAGGGAAACGAAACTGCATGATTCTTGGCTTATTTTTGTTGCTTGATTTCAACATATCACAGCAAATAAGAGAAAGTTTAAACTAAAAGGTAATTCTAAGTATAGAGTTTAGATCTTAATATTGTTTACCTTGTAGCGGTAGAAAAGATTAAAGCTACGGGTAAAATTAATATAAAAGGGGGAAAATTAAATTGCCATGAATCGTAAAGGATAAACTAAAACGCAGTCTGCTACCAAATATCTTAAGGATATTAAATAAGAAAGCTTAAATTCACAGGGATAAATATTACTTTACATAGTTAAAACAGTATAAACCCGTTATTTTCCTTCAAGTAGGACAAACTCAAGAGTACAAATTAACATAATTTATTAACCTTAAATACAAAATATACAACAATCCTTGATAACTTTAAAAATATTGAACTAATCAAACAATATTCATACCATCCAGTATCTTGATTAAATAAACAATTTTATTCACTACGTAAATCCATGAACTACGGGAAATACTAATTTAGAATCCTTTCCTCCAATAAATAGATATTAAATACTATCAAGCCTTTAATATAACAAAAACTTTAAATTATGTCTTAAGAACACTAAATGAAAACAGGTCAGATTTTTAAATAATTCTTTTCTCTCTATAGCTTAGTATATAAAAAGTAGAAGCCCAAAGTTTTCTACAAGGATTATATCCTTTCAACTTCTGATTTACTTTACCTCAATTAGCAATCCTAACTAGATATTTAAACGAAAATACTATTCAAGGTACAGGATTGTATAAATAATATATTCTAGGATATCCCCAATAAATACTTTAACCTTCTATGGAGAAATTTCATTTTTTTACAAAAATAAGTTTTACTATGGTTTAACTTCTTAATTAGAATTTAAACACAAAAATATTAGATGTATAAAAAAACTAAACACTTCAAATAGAATGAACTGTTATGTCTAAAAAAAAAACAAACAAAAAAAACTTAAAACTGCTTCTCCGATGTAAAGTTCTTAATAAAATAACTTAGTCTTACTTTACAGAAGACTTCTCCTCAAGGAGTCCTTATGTAGTATCTACTAGGCTCAGGGCCCCCACAAGGAAGGGGTCAGTAGGTCCCTCAGCACCGGGGCCCGGCCTCAAAGGGGTCCGGGCTGAGATCTATAGTATGTTTATAGTGTAGAACAGGGGTGGGCAAGACGTCGATCGCGGGTGAAGACATGTGAGATTTCAAAAGTTTGAAGATGTTTGGTTGTCAATTTGGAGATTCTATTTTTTTTTTGTTTTTTTTTGATCGTCGATTTGGAGATTCCGTTTCTTTTTAGTCTTAAGGTGACCGCGGAACTTGGAGTATACTTGAGGTAGCCCTTACCTTACAAAAGTCTGCCCAACCTACTGTAGAAGTATTAAATCGTGAGGTATTTCCGCGATATTTTTGGCTAAGAATTTATGATTTTGTTCGTAACATGGGGGGGGGGGGGGGAGAAAGGCCCGGTATTGCATTTGGTACCTGGGCCCGGAATTTGATGTGGGGGGCCTGACTAGGCTTATACATCAGACGAATCGAATTGTTCCCATTTCCAAGATGGCGGCTTCTTGTGATAACTCTTTTGTCCTGAATGTTAACACTTACGAGTTTCAGACAATCGTTGTCTCGTAAATCGGTCGTCCCTGATTTGGCTGTACACTCAGTCTAAGATCTCAGTTTCACCCGATGACTTCACTCTCAAAGAACCCATGAGCTCGGTCGAAATCCTTATGTATTCTCTGATAATGGAAAGCTATGTTGATGAGACGGCTGCACACCGGACCTTGGAAACTTCGTTACGTTTACTAGTGGATCCCTCCTGCGACTTGGCTGTTGCAGCTAAGTTGATGAGATGGCCAGTAGCTCCATAATCAACAGCCTTATTTGGTTAGGGTTAGGAATGAAAAACGTAAACCTTCTATTTAAATCCCTTTACAAAAATAAAGTAGGAGAAAACAAAAAAAAAACGGTTCTTACTACATAATTTAACTTGACAGTTAATCAAATACGAAATTAAACCATTTTCTCTTCAAAAATGTCTGTTGAAGAAGGGAAATACTTACGGAGAATGCATCATACATCGAGAGGGAGAGAAAAAAAACTCAATCTCTCTCTCATGAACATTGGGAGATATGATTTAAACAAATTAACGGGCAAGTGGGGAGAAAAAAAAATAAAAATTAAAATAATAATTACCAAAATTTTCTCGGTAATCGGGTTTTATACCCAATTGGGCAAAGACTCCTGTTCTCGCTGCCGCGAGCAAACAATGGAGCTGAAACTCTCGAGGATTTCTTCCTCAACACTAGCCAACAAAGCTAGAAAAAGGGAACTCACGTCCGTGAGTTAACTGTTACAATTAGGTTCAAAACCTATCAGAAACGGAACATTTTTCTTCCGTTTCAACCTAAGAAAGTTGATTTATCTTAAAAAGAAAAATATTATAAGGTAAAGCTACATCTCCTTGTGTTTCTTAGTGATCCCGTAGGATCTGTATTTTTGTGTGTAACGTCCTCCAAAGCCTCAATCGCCAGTCAGAGCCCCATGTACCCCATACGTCTAGGCTTCTTTCTAGTTGCGAGTTCCAGCTGCCCGTTCTCGATGTTGATAAAATTCCTGTTATTAGCCTTGTCACATTGCGCATTTGCTCTCACTTCTTGGTAGCAGAACTGCAGGCGTATTATAAAAATAAGTGTTTTTAAAATGGCATCAGTCAAATATTTTTAACTTTTAGATGAATTATGAGAGAATTAACTTCATGAGATAAACTTTGCCTTATTTCTAATAACTAGAAGATGACAAATAGGGGTTTAAAAAAAGTTATAATAAATTATTTACATATAACAGATTGCGATGAGTAAACTTACCAAAATTTACAACGTAATTGCAATTGGGAAAACAGATGTAACACTCGTTATGTCTTAGTGCGCTGCAACAAGTTTGTCCCTGTTTTAATCCCTAACTGTCGAATCTTTATATTGAATAGTTTTTGGGCACTACTCGCCTCATAATTCCTGTCATACACAGAGATTACTTACAGCGAGTTTATCACGTAATTAGCGAATAACTCGTAATCAGCGAATAACTCGAAAAGATGAACAGTTGAGCTCTTCTCACAGCGAATTTTCTGTCGCTCAGCGAGCGAGCAAGTAACGATTTCTTTGTCAGACTGAGCGATTTAACGAACGAGTTCTCGCTACTTGTTGAATCGTTGTTATAAACTGTGGATAACAAAATAAAGTAAAGTGTGCAAATTCAAAGTCAAATAAAACTTGATTAAAATTAAAATAAAAATGAATTGGTTCTAATGCTTTTAATTTATTTTAGTTGTCATTACTTCAATCGAATTGATTAAAGCTGAAGAATTAAATCATTTAATTAACTCAGTTGGCAACAGAGATTTAGAAACCATAATTAAACTTAGGATATTAGATAAATTAACTTAAAATATATACTCGTGTATACTAACTCCAACATAGATAAAAACTTCAATCACATTTATAAAATATCGATTATTTACAATTACTGAGTACAAAATTATCTTTCAATAAATTACATCAGAAATGCAAAAAAAAAAATCTTTCCTATTCCTCAAAATTAAAGTTCTTCGTGAATTAATTAATCAAAACAGTTCTTGATACGTATATTAACACAGCGAACTGAATATTAAACTTTGTTTAATCATCTGACGAATCCAACACTAATCTTCCATTTGACTTATACTTGAATTTTCTTCTACGTCGATCTCGTCCGATCGATATAATCCTATTATTCTAATTTCCTTAAATGAAATAGAATTCGTCTTTTCTATTATTTTTTTTTTTATTTCGGCCTTGTATATCAGTCCACGACGGGACGCAAGCGTTCCCCCTAAGAACGGCGGGAACACTGGTCGTAATCATCTTCCCTGATGGGAAGGAAGCAGACAAACACATGAAACGAAAGTGAAGCAGCCACGCCACGATCGGGATTCGAACCCAGGTACTGGCACTCTGGCCGCAACGGCAGACCGCCGTCTAGACCGCATGGCCACGCCAGCACGGCCTTTCTATTCATGCTGCTTTGTATTTCAAATCAGATGTCTTCTCCGACAAACTAACAATGTTTAGCTGTAACGCAATATTAACATCCGATTCCCAATATCTTATCGACTAGATGAATCTTGTTATTAAACCTGAGTTTTACGTCGAGTTCGTCTGGTTCCGAATTATAAACCTGCTTTTCTACCAAATGAATACTAGCTATAATCCCTCTTGGTAAAAATCCAGTTGATGGTACGGGGTGTTTTTTTTTTTCCAGCGTTGCGAAACATGGCCGTTTGCGAACTATTGTCAGAAACCAGAAACGGAAGTTCACGTCAGATATTTCAACTTCCGGAGAACAACCATAAGCGAATACAGGAAAGCCTTCTCTTGCTAAAAGAGGCCATCACCATTAAACCAGAAATAAACGCTGAATATATTAAAAAAAAACACGTAATTAGGCTTACTTTATGTGTCTCGTTATATCACACAAGGACAAATGACTCTCTTCAAACCATGATCTCTTCCTTAAGATCTTTTATCATAATGCCGATTCTCTCTTCCTTTTACACGGCATACCCAATTATAACAGTCAATTACATATTTCACAAAAAAAAAACGAAAATCACACAAACCAGCATGCAATTTTTCCAGATCTGTTTGCGCTACACTTGGAGCCGCCATCTTTCCTTCAGAATAGTAGAACACACGTGCTAGTGCGAGCATGTGGAGCACGTGGATAAACATCACAGGAAACCAAATGACGTAATGTATCACTGCGCAGTACAGTTAGCCGGAAGCAGTAACTCCCCCTTCGGCAGTGAATGCCAAGAAAGCTTCCTATTGGCGGGTACCGTCAACTGGAGTCTAGCCTTCCTCTTCTATGTCGAAATCGTCTCGTTCGGTTCTTCTTGTAGAAATCTTGAAGTTTCTCTAAAATTAGTTGTCACGATTCTAACATAAAATATTCTGTTAACTTTATTTACATTAGAAACGAAAATATGCTGACTGTCCATTTAAATCAAGGACAAACTAAGCCGTGATGACTAGTTAGTTTTAAATTTTCTTCATTCAGTTATCCTAACTAACTCTTAATGTCCGTTCATCTAACATTTAACTGCGTAAGCTTTTCTGTTGTTTAGACAGACAAATGTAGTTTAAGTTTTACCTTAACAACGAACAGGAACATCTGAACTTCACGTATGAATGTAATATCACCGGTAGTGATCTGCCATAATTCCTTTGAACTCTGTTGCAATACTTGTATTCGGATGAGGCCTGAAATCTAATCGTATTGATGCTTCTTCTGGTTTCATGATTAGTTTACTTCGTGAAATCGTTACTCGAAAACAGTCGATATATCCTTTATCGAACCTTTGGGTGAACAGCAAATCGGTATCAACTTCGGATGAAATCCTAAGTATAAAGATCACAGCTTAAGTCCACAAGGCCGTTAAGTCCACAATCCAAAAGAAGGAAAAATCTGAATATTAAAGATTTAAAAAGTCAAACGAATTAAACAAGACAAAAGAAGTCTAATGAAAGTATTTAATAGCCAGTTAAATAAGTATTAGAAAGCTTACCAAGACACAACAAACCGTCTCAACGTCCTTGACTGCAATCCACGCTAATTGCATTTAACTTATTGTAAGCACGGTTCACGATTTACATTCCCAAACACAAGAACGTAACCCTCTGGTAACCAAATACTTTATACTTACATTTCCAAACAAAGTTATTAACGTAAGCTAAATACGGTAGGTACTTTACTTCAACAATATAAATTCCTAAGTATAACTGGCAAAACATCAGATTCAGGCACATAGCTCAACGCACTTTTTTTCTCAACTTCTGATGTCACAAGTGAGTGAGTATTATATTCAACATGGCGGATTTCTTAGAAGGGGTGAAGAGATTAAAAATGGGGGACTTGCTAAAATGGGCCTCCTCTGAAATATACATAATGTGGCTTACCTTGAAATTGTTGACGCCACATCAATTCCCCTAGTGAAGTATGGAAATGGTAGACACATCATATTGTGTTAGGCTTATCCATCCTCGTGTACCGTATTTAATGTTAGTCGTATTCCTCATCGTAGATAGTACGGTATGATCATCAAAAATCAGAGAAGACGGTTCTGCTTGGCAGAATAAAGGTGTTGATGACGTTCAGCAGCATTTTACATCCATGTCACAGACATTCAAGATAAATGAAATCACATTTATCCACAGACAACCAGTGAGACCCATTTCATTTTCCCGCTTCTCGAAAACGAAGGAAAAAATGATGGCCGACAAAACCACATGATGTCAACACCACTGTATGTATCCCTCCACGATAAACAACTGCAAACAGGCATCAAAACAAAAAATCCTTACGAACAATCTGATTGGCCTGTGCCAGATTCCCTGTTTTAACCGTAAAACTAAGATTTTACTGACCACTGGTTATCTTGAATCGAAGTGGATCTTTTACCAACTCCAAAAGTTTCAAAGTCGTCTCACATTTACAATTTCTTCGTCATCATCATCACAACAACTCTTTTTTGGAACCCGAGGGAAGTTTGTATTTATGCTAGTTACTATATAAAGATGAAAGCTTATTTTTTATCTGGTTTTTAGTTTGATAAATTGAGAGTACGAGTAGTGATGTAAGGTTAGTATCATGTATGATGTTTAAATTCAATTACAATTAGGCAAGACATCCATAGCGTATTTAAAACTGACTGTTTGAAGCTGGCCAAAGATTAATAAGAAAATCAAACACAGACTTTTCATTTATTTCTATTCATGACGAAAGTTCGCGATCGCGATCTCAATTCTTTTGTTCTAAAGAATTAAAAATATAGATTTGAGTAAAAAAAAGCACGAAAACAATATTTATTTTTCCTGATTAAGCATTATAATTGAACAAAGGTTTAATAATAAAAATCAATATCAGAATTGAATAAAAATAAAACAGCCTTAGCAGTAATAAAACCACGAGGCACTTATTCTACAGACAATGCATTTTAGGCTTCTATACAGAGCATAGCTCACAGCAGGAGAAGCTTTATATCCCACCTCTGTCCGTCCGTCCGTCGCGAGAATTAGCTCGTGAACGACATATGCTAGAGACATAATCTATACCTCGTTAAAAAGATTTTGCCAAGACCAGTTCGTAGCGGTTAAGAACTCGTTTCTAACTTGTTTGATTCTCAAGTTGTAGGTCTCCTTAGATTTAGATCATTATAAGTTTTTTAAAATCTGGTACATTATAAAAACGTATTTCTTCATTTTTTTATATTGACTTCAACTACAATTATTATATGAAATAGTTTTATAAAGCTAATTTTCCTTTTCTCTTCTTGAAATAAATTTTATTCAATTCAATGATTGGTCTATTTTAATTATAATGGAATCTCTCAAATCTATGGAAAAGCTTCTATTCTTTCTTAGAGATTTTGAAGTTGTAATTCTGTCTTAAATTTCCATTTATATATATTCTATTTCCTATCATTTTTAAAGATACATTTATTGATTAAATATTTTCTTTGTTTGAAAGCTGAAAGACAATTTTTCCTTTTCTCTTCCTGAAGTAGATCATATAATGATTGGTCTATTTTTTATTACAATGGGATCTTTCAAATCTATGGATAGATTCTATTTTTCTGTCGTGGTTTATCTGTCAGAGCTGTCAAGTTTCTGCGATTTTAACATTCACTCTGTATAGAAAGCGCGGAGCAGTATGCGATCACTACTGGGATTGCTGCTTTTAACTTATTTGAATTGATGTCTAATAATCTCAAAACTGAATACAATCGTAATGCTCGGTGTTGAAATTGAGGAGCGATTTGAAGAATCAAATGAAATACCTCCTGTTTGCGTTTCTAATTCATTGAATACTTTACTATCATCAGCAGCATATTTGTCTTAAACCTTTAAAACAAAAGCAATGAGGGTCGATTATGATTCTTGGCTATTATTTTTTATCTCCCAAACATGCGGCAACATTGTAATTTTAGAATATACAAATGAAAGCTTGTTTGATGTTCTTCTGATTGGCACCATTGATGTGCTCTGGATCAGTGGAGAAACGTCATAGGAGCAAGTGAAAAACACGTATTTGGAAAACATCGTTTAATACGGCAGTGCAATGTAGAAAAAGAAACACAGGAATGCTCAATACACATTGCTAACACCCCCCAAAGTTATCTCGAAGTTTGTCCACCCTGAGTGTCAGCGATTAGGAACTGTTGTCCAACGCCATCATTCTTCATGATAGCGCCACATGTCACTAGTAGTATGGCAGCTGCAGCACAGGCTTTGTTACGTTGACGGAGTGGAAAGTCTTAGAACACCCTTCGTATTCGCCGGAACTGAGTACATGTGACTGATTTCATTCCAAAACGCAAGCTGCAGTTGCGAGCAAAGATGAAATTTTGACGGCGAGAAGTTCAACGCTTTAATGACCCACATGCAGACAATAGTATTCTCCGCCTTCCCAACGTGCGATGGACAACATTGGAGATTATTTTGAAGGGTGTTAGAAATGTGCATTAAGTATCCCTGTGTTCCTTTTTCTTCCTTGGCTACACTGCATTGCCGTACTAAATGATGATTTCCAAATACGTATTTTCCACTTGTCCCCATGACATTTCTCCACTGATCCAGACCATATCAGCGGTGCCAATCAGAAGAATATCAAACAGGCTTTCAAAGGTATATTCTATAATTGTAGTGTTACGGCATGTTTGACAGATAAAAAAATATTTGCCATGAATCGACCCTTATGAACCGACCCTTGTACATATGATGGATCCACGATCACAACCAAGTGACAAAGCTAATAAATTCCCTTCTAGTTACTAGATTGATCTAAATATGTGTGGTCGGTTCGCACCGAAGTGCGAGCTTCGTTGCCGAAGCATCCGTGCTCCAGGGAGCGCTAGTGTTCCCAAGACGGCGAACCCCTAGCAGACTCCCTAGAATTACAAGGGAAAGATACTGGGGTGGTTTCCCGTGGCCTTCCCCAGGACGCCATTAAGGAATGACGTCAGACCGAAGAGAAAGTGAAGAAGAGGCTACAACACAGGAAAGGAAATTTTTGAAACATCCATGCTCGCTACCGGGATTTGAACCCGGGCGCTGGCACATTGATCTCACGACAGATCGACGCCTGAGACCGCTCGACCAGACCAGCGCGGCGATCTAGATTTAGACGGCGATAAATTTCTGAAGATTGGAAGCAAATTTTTATATTTGAATGAATACAACATATTGTAAATGAATTAGTAATGAACATTGTAAATAAACCACTATGTAAATCAATTAAAACGATGCTAAAGCATTTAATTGAAAAAAATTAAAACTGTATTAAAATAATTAAGTACAATAAATTGAGAAAAATAATAAATGCATTGCAAAAAGGGGTATTCATGGAATCGAACTCAGCACCAGTAGATTAAGTACTTCATGCTGGATTGGTTATATTTTTGTTTTTCAAATTACAATGTATATTTTAATAAAAAAACCTTTGGTCATCGATTACGCTTCACCGATAGTTACTCAGGAAAAATAAATATTGTTTCGTATTTTTTATTCTCAAATCTATATAGTTTTAATTGTTTCAAAAAAAAACCAATGACATCACATCTCGAACTTCCTTCTTCAGATGCAAACGTAATAGGTATTTTTATTTGTTAATTTTTATAAATAGCCACTCCCATGCAAAATAAAATAAGCATCATTTCCTCCCACTTAGGGAAAGGATCAGCAGTTTTTAATTATTAAAATACAGAATTACACATTCGTTTTGAATAAATTTCCTTACCAAAGTATTTGGAAACATTCAGACTTATTACTTATTATTATTAAGAAGATTTATTTAATGAGGAAGGAAATCATTAATGATTATAAAAAGAAAAACACCCTCTTTAAAGTCATATCAGATAGGTTCTCACAGCACTGGGGACTCACATTTCAGACGTATTATTTCCAAAGAAGTTAGAGATTTGGGTATGATTTTATCTTCAATAAATTTTGGTTATATTTGGAATGAATGCAACTGATAATCTTGAAAGTGACATAGCAATTATCAACACAAGCAAATTCACCGCTTTTCTAATAACGGAATATACCTTGTCTATAATTTTTGGAATTTTCACAATTGCAGTTTACATTTTATGTCCTCTCAAAGTTTTACATTATCAAGTTTCACTGATTTCGTATGTAACATCCACAATTATGGTTTTCATTTTCATTGGCCTGAGTCGAATTTATAACTATAGAAAAATGGATTACGAAAAGTTTTGTATTTTCTTTGGTGTCGGTCAACATTTCTTCTCCATTGCAAATTTTTGGTGGCTTGCCGTATTAGCATTTAATATTTGGCGAAAGTTCCGCAATCTACAAACTCTAATGAAAGCAATGAATAATCCTAAAAGATTAGTTATAATCCAGTGCTTAAACGGTTGGGGAATGCC
Organism: Thereuonema tuberculata; assembly: GCA_023159025.1. NCBI lineage: Eukaryota > Metazoa > Arthropoda > Chilopoda > Scutigeromorpha > Scutigeridae > Thereuonema > Thereuonema tuberculata. The sequence continues at coordinate 10,925 of JAFIDM010127700.1, read as the reverse complement.
GGCAGTAAGCTTGTGTCTGGCTCAAATAGTAAATTGTTTTACTGACATACGTAATTTGAGAACGGACTACATTGAAGAAGAATGCAGAAGTCATAATCCCTTCTTTTTTTATGCTCCTATTGGAATTGCTGCCACGTTTTCTACAACTTTTGCAGTGGCGACACTGTGGAATATTCGGAAATTAGAAGATAGTACAGCAATGCTATATTCCAAAATTCATCGAAAAGTGTAAGTATGACTTAACTGTTATTTTCTTGTCCCACTAGTATTTTTATTACCTACAATATGCAGGTAATTATCAAAATGTTACGGTAGAACTTCAGACAAATAATTCTCCGAGAGAATGAACATTAATTTTAAGTTGAAATATAATTTTTACCAACCTTTTCAATAATATTCGAGGTGTGTTAAAGAAAAAACGGTCGTCAGACTATAAATTAACTATCAAGCAAACCGTACTGAGCCTCTGTTGCATGTTATCAACTATCTTATCACTATGTAAATTCCTGTTGTCGTATTTCATAGCATTTCATCGTTCAATTTACAACTTTCGGTATATAAAATCTTTTGCAATATATATACAAATCAAAATGGTCGAATAACTCCTTCATACGCCTTTTTTTTTTTTCTGAAACGTAGTTATATTCAACCGGACTTCAATATGTGGTTTTTGCCGATTGCCATGGAATTTTACATAAAGAATTTCACTATGTGTCAAATAATAACATAATAATTCACGATGGAGACAGTGGCCGCTCAATGACTAAAAACAAGCACAAAATGTGGAATACAATCCTTGGGCAGCACTCCGGCTACCATAAAATGTATTTGACCACAAACGTAGAGAAAAGTAATAAAAATATATAAATAAATAAATAAATAAATAACAAACCCTCTAATGGGTAAAAGGAAAGCAATTAATTCAACAAACAATGCCCTTTTTAGTCGAGCTGATACTCTGGAAGGGCCGTTTCGAGCTTGTGGGCTCTCCTCAGCCAGACCTAATCAGCCAGTGCAAGACTCAAAAGAGTAAAGAGGGGAAGAATTGAGAATTCACGATGCAGACAGTGACCCCTGAATGACTAAAAACAAGAAAATAAAAAACAAGAATAAAATGTGGAATACAAATCCTTGGGCAGCACTCCGGCTACCACATCTTTTGTGGTCAAATACTTTTTGTGGTAGCCGAAGTGCTGCCGAAGGATTTGAATTCCACATTATGTTCTTGTTTTTAGTCATTGAGGGGTCACTGTCTCCATCATGAATTCCCAATTCTTCCCCTCGTACGCCTTTTGATTCATGCACTGGTTGATTAGCTCTGGCTGAGGAGAGCCCAACAAGCTCGAAACAGTCGTCCCGGAGTATCAGCTCGACTCAAAAAGGCATTCTTTGTTGAATAACATAATAATGCCTAGTTGAAAATAGATTCCATAATCAGTTAACCTACAAAATTATTCGAAGATATTCATTATAATTCAATAATTTTTCTCGAAAAATACAATCAAATAAATATTAATACAAATTGTTGAGCTACTCTGTTATTACTCTATTTCAAGACACTGCAGTTTGAATGATATTCAACTCCTAGTAAAAAGATCAGTTGGCAACATAAATTATTATGAAGTATTTTCTCGTTTTTACATAAATAAAATATTTAAATTCCGCTCAGTAAGTTATTAATTTACTTATTTTTTATAATAACATTTTAAAATCGATCAAATATTTGTGATCTTTAGTATAGTGTAACGTATTTTTAATTTTATCCATTCTCTTTAATGGTATTTTTTTTTTGCATTAAGTTAGTGTAATTTGAATGATTCGGAATTCCTAGAAGTGTTATGTTATGGTATTTTACCGGGTGATTCACTAAGTACTGGTGGTTTTTACCGCCCCATATCTTTTAAACTACTGCTCATAAAATTCTGAAATTTTTTTATATAAAATCATCAAACATTTACGACTTATATTTTCATGTTATTATTTATTCATTATTATTGAAATTCATTTTATTTGCGTTCAACTACCCCCAATATATCATAAATTTAAATAACTGTTGTGATGTTGTTTAAACTCTAAAAGTCTGGATCTAATATTCAAATGATACGAAATTTAATTAGGAAAATTTAATCTAATCACTTTTGTCATTAATTCTTTTGTTTAATTAAAAAAAAAACTGTTTTTTTTTTTTTTTAAATGCATTGTGACAAATGATTTTTTTGTTTTTGGGAGACTGTCGAATAATTTTTTTGGATAATAATTTCGATATATTGGGGATGGTTGAACGCAAATAAAATGAATTTCAATAATAATAAATAAATAATAACATGAAAATATAACTCTTATGTGTTTGACGATTTTATATAAAAAAATTTCAGATTTTTATGAGCAGTAGTTTAAAATATATGGGTTTTTCACCAGTATTTTATGAATCACCCGATATGTGAGTCTGATAGCCAGAGATAAGCCGCTTGACTGCGGGCTGGAGGACCCGGTTTCAATTCCCGGCGGAAGTCAGGAATCCATGCTAAATTCTCCTGCAGACGGGTTCTAGAGTCCTCCAAACTTCTGTGGAATGGGTAACAGATATCTTTCCCGGAGGTAAAGGTGGTAGCGTTGTGCTAACCACCCAACCTCAATCCCAATTGAACCATCTCCATCGTCTCCGTGAGCTTCATTGATATATCTATATTACATTGTATTTTTCAGTACTAAATGTCTAGAATATTTTGTCTATGACTCTGAGCTGAATTTTGGTAGCTAGATCATTGCTAAACCACGATTGACCCAGATCCTTTTATCACGGAACTAATTATACACATTATTAAGTAACAAAGCTTAAATTTCTGTAGATTAATTTCTATAGATTATATACTTAGCCTTTCTTTTCTTTTTTTACAGGAAGAACTTGACTATTCAGCTGATTATAATGGTTAGTTCGGGTTACATTATGGTAATCATTCCAAGACTTTTAAACTTATCGAGTTTAATTCCGTCGTGCATCAGCAACTTGGAAGGTGTCTACTGTTTCATTATTTTGGTTTGTAATAAATCTACACGTAAACAACTTACAAATTGGTACAAAGAAAAATACCGAACTTGAGAAGTTGCTACCAAGAGAAATGCGAAATATTGAAAAGCGAAAAGAACTATAAATGGAGCTAAATTCAATGTGTATTGGTTGATCACTCGACCAGCTAATCGTTTAACAGTTCACGTGCCCAAAAATCACAAGGAAAACTGACCAAGAAAAAAACGAGAGTTGGAATTGTTGTATTCCCAATGACTTAATAGCGTTTACGCTGTCATTCTATTCTTAGTGATAAAAATAGCTTTGAAATATTTCTTATCCAATTTCTAAATAAGCTTTAGACTGTAAAAATTTAAATAGTAATCTAATTCATTTACGATTTTGATATTACAAATGATTTTTCAATAATTTAAAAAGACAGTATGCAAGTCATAAGTTATGTCTAAACCTAGATTACTTCTTTGCACCTTTGAATCTTGTCCTTCAAAAATTCAAATAATAATAATTGATTTTATATATTTGAAGTTTTATAATTGTGTAATGTTAAAATCTTCAATAAGGAGAATATTAAAAATAAATAATTAAATGCAAGAGTACTAAGTAAACAAAAGATAAAAAAATGCTGACTTGAATAAAAAAATTCGATATTTACTTAGTTCCTTCCTCAAATATAAATTTTTATCAATAGACTAAGAGGCTCAAATGTTACATTTAGGAAGTCAATATAAAATAACAACATAAATCACTTCAAATAAAAGACGAGTCCGGAAACTTTTTCATTTCTAATGTTTCAAAAAAAAAATATGATTCTCTAATATTCAAACTCAATATGCAATTAATAATTATTAATGATACAAAACACATCTTCTTTTTTTCTTCGCAATATTTCGCAGTTTATTGTCTTTTAACTGCTTCATGAGGCTTAATATATGGAAAAACTTTTCGTAAGATACAGTAACGAATCTGGTAATAATATATACAATTAACATCATTTCAACATCATTTCATTATTGTAATAATATAGAGGCTTAAAATGTTGAAATATTTTTATAAGATTAATTACAACTTTTTTTTTAATGTTATTACTTATACTATTGTAATTTTTTGAACATCTATATTTACAGTATTCAATATTAAATAATTAATTAAGAAATATCATTTTTGGTTGTACTCAATAATAATATTCCTTTATTTCTTTAATGTTATATTAATAACGTTACAATCCAACTAAACAGAAATAGAATATTTATTCCGAGCAACTGGTTTATTCCGAGCACATTGGCGGTCACCAGTTGCTCGGAATAAACACGAGTAAACCCCAGAAACTAACGACGGAAGTTGTTAGTTGTGCGCTTACTTTGATGTGATTGATATTTATACATCTCCCGAAGAAGGCCCGAGGCACCGGGCCGAAATATCGAGATAATATTTCATCCCGGAGTGAGGTAATCCCTCAAAAAAGGACCTATTTAGTATCATGTCTCACTCCTCTTTCAGGACCAAACAATGAATTGTGATGAAGATGAAGATGATCAAAATGGAAATGATCATGATGCAGAAATAAAAAAAAAAACCATTCATATGATGAAATGCTAAAATCATCTGAAACAGTCCGACGAGGATTGCAATTTGAAGAAAATACTGAAGGGGTTTTTAGTGCATTGCAAAGATGCGAGACATACTATGAGCAAAACACTTTAAAAAAAAAAAAAAAAAAAAAAACTCAGACAAAAATAGCAGACTTTTTACTAATAAAGTAAAAATTTTACTAATAATTTAAGTATGCATGTGGTAATGTATGCTTCATGTCATTAAAATTATTACTTTTTTTAATATTTGTTGTTTATGTATTTTAAATCTGTTTTATGTAGTTTAAAGTAATTTTAAAAGGTGAATCTCTATTTAACTAATTTTCCATATAACGAACTTTTTTTCGGGAATAAGCGACTTCGTTAAATAGAGGTCCGACTGAATATAATAATCGATTTTTTTTTCCAGAAAGAATAAAATAAACATTTTTTTTTTTTTTTTACAATTTTTAATTTTACAATTAAGTTACTTGAGTTCAAGTATTATGTTCTATTTTAATATTTTCAAATTTTTATAAGTTTTTGTTTGTTTATCAATCTGATGAAATTCTTTAAAATTATTTAATATTTTATTTTTTTCCGCATCCAAAAAGTAATTGTGTTTTTCTTATATTTGAGAAGATATTTTTTTCCCTTTAGAAAAACTGATTTGTAAATACAGTTACTAGAACCATGGAAGATTGATTTCATTAACGCTTTTCTAAATGCAGGATTTCGTAATCGTAAATGAATCCTTAGATTGTTCATCCTTAAATGAATCATACTTTATTTCCTGTAGTATTTTAAATGGGAGAAGAAGTCAATGTCCCCAAGAGGATGTATTGTGGCTACAAAGCCTAAATTTATTGACAGTATGATGTTTTATTTAGCTCAATAGTTCCATTTCTACATAGTAAAACGTTTAATTAAGTAAAAATAATAACATATTTGTAAAAGGAAGGAAAGTTTACTTTTTCATAAAATGTTGAATTTGAATTGTTAATTTCACACAGTGGAATCGTCCACAGAAAACGTGTGACTTTTTATTATTTTTTGATTGTGATGAAAAGATGAAAAAAAGCGGATAACAACATAAAACAAGTGAAATGCCGGACTTCCTCAAAAGAGTTATTTTTATTATATAAAAAGTTTTGTCATTTTCGAAGGATATAAAGGAGAGGCATCATATCAGAAGAATAGATTCTATAAAAGGTCAACCTTAAAAATTCAATAACTTTAATAAACAACACGACTCGTCTATTCTGATAAAAAAATCAGGAATTCCCCCTTTTTAAAAATTTCCACGAAGTTCATTTTTTTAAATCAAAGAATATTAATTACTGAAAATTATTGTAAAGATTAAAAGTAATGTAACTTGGAAGTTACATTAAAATGAACAGTAGATTCATTTAAATACACTCATTAACAAAAAACCGACGACCTAGAAGGAGTTGTCCGATTGTAATGAAATTTCGTATGCAAAGACATTGGGACCGCTCATGCAAATGATTAAACTTTGGTATCCAATGAATGAATAGCGAGAGCTATAACGCATCAGAACTGCGCACTCAGCAGGTGTATATAAGGAGCGATTCTCAATGTGATGGTCAAAATTTCTGTTGCATTGCGAGTTAGGATATCTTTCAACGACTGAAAAAATGCCTCGCCGCAGGATTCGAGCTCATTAGGTGCAACTGTCAGAGTTTGAAACAGGTCGTATCATTGGATTGAAAGAGGCAGGTTGGGCAAATCGGAGAATCGCTCGTCATATCGGTCGAAGTGATGCGGCGATTAGAAGATGCTGGCAGGAATGGGTGGACAATGGCAGATTTCAGCGTCATGAAGGTAGCGGTCGACCTAGGGCCACAGCAGAGCGGGAGGATAGAATGATTATCAGATCAGCTGTCACAGCGCCTGAATCATCGTTATCAACCATCAGATGTGCGACCCGCACGAGTGTCCACCATGACCATTCACAGACGGCTGAGAGAGCGACATCTACGCTCGTACCGACCGTTACGCCACCTGCCACTCATGTCTGCACACCGTCGGGCCATATTACAGTGGTGCTTGGCTCGATCCGGTTGGAATGATGCTGACTGGGGATGTATAGTGTTTAACGACGAATCCCGCTTCCAACTGTGTCCTGACGATCGTCGCAGTCAGTCTGGAGACGCCCAGGGCAGCGAGCCGATTCTGCTTTCACTACTGCACGCCACACAGGCCCTCAACCAGGAGTTATGGTCTGGGGTGCCATTTCCCTTGATAGCCGGACCCCTTTGGTCGTCATTAGCGGCACACTTACAGCACAGCGGTACGTCGACGACATTCTGAGACCTGTTTTGCTACCCTTCCTTTTGCAGTACCCTGGCCTTATTTTTCAGCAAGATAATGCCAGACCACGTACGGCAAGTGTTACTATGACCTGTCTTGTAGCTTGTGAAACACTTCCTTGGCCAGGCAGATCCCCAGATCTCTCTCCAATCGAGCATGTCTGGGTTATGATGGGAAGACGACTGCATCCACCAGGGAATGTGGATGACCTAGCCCGACAATTGGAGCAAATTTGGCAAGAAATACCGCAGGAGACCATCAGGGAGCTTTATCACTCGTCGTGTGACAGCTTGCATTCAGGGTAGATGTGGGTCAACACCTGATTGAGCTCGTTAGTTTGTAACTCTGTAACTCTGAAATAAATCATTCAATTTGTCTGAAATTTTAATCATTTCCTATTCTGTACCTAATCTTCCGCTCCACCAATTTTTATCTCCATCGGACAACTCCTTCTAGATCGTCGTTTTTTTTTTGTTAATGAGGTATCTCTTCCCTGGAAAGTAGTTCCAGATTAAAATCATGATTTTCAAACGATTACAGAGTCCCATGAGTTTCTTGTATTCTCTGTTTATCAACAGTTTAAAAATAAAGTTGATTTTTAAATTGTCATTCCAAATAACGAGGAATGTTAGCTTCACAAATACACATTTTTGTTACTAAAAACAGCTTAGAAAATTCAAAGTAGTTTCATATCAAAATTTGATGTTTCTGTCAAGTGAATTTGATATTTGGTAGACAGATAGAGATCAGGGAGCCAAGAGTTGTAAGCTGTGGAAACCGGAAGTCGTCTATGTGGAAACCGGATGTGAGGCCAATCACCGAAAGCAATGTCCTAAGTTCAGTAACTACTTTCAATTTTCTAAACTAATTTAATAATAAGAAATAGCACTATAGTCCAACGAATAGAGGTGTTTTACCTTAAAAAAGGTCCGGTAGTTCTAATTTTAAGATATGTTGTCTTGGATGGTTAGTAAGTGTTTAAAATGCAAAATGCACAATTCCTCCCCCGCCGCGCCCGCCGCCATCTTAAAAAAAAAACAAAAAAAATTGGTACTTTCTTTAGATTTTGGCTTATAACTTCGTTTTGGTGCATTGTAGCTACAAAAGAATTCTACGCAATGTTGTAGAGAATACAATTTCCTACAATTTAGTTTTTAAATTTTGTTTTTAGGACTGATAGTTACGGAGATATATTTGTTTTGAAGAAATAAACAAAAACGTACTTTCTGGAAACTTGTCAAACTTCTAACTTTAGGACGCTGTAATTCAGTTATCACCTACTCTAGAGAAACAAGTATCAAAATAAAAAGTGTAAGAAATTTAATTACCTTCAAAACGCATGTGAATTTTTTGACCCTAAGGAGTGTGGGATAAAAAAAAATCAAAAACAACGGAATATTGCGGTTTTTGTTATTGTGACGCACAGAGTATCTAAAAAAAATTCACAATTACCTTCCAGTGTTGGTTGAAATTGGAGTGTATACCAACCCTACTTGAGTTTCTGACATGAAACTGAAAATGCTGACAGGTTGATAGTTGCCACAGCTAAATGCCTCTCCCCCACGTATAACGCCGTCGTCATTTCGGTGAAGACATTGACATACTCGTCCTACTGACTGGCACAACACCTGCGGTCAGCAATGTCTACCTCAAAAAACCAGCGAGAGGAAAACAGCCAGACGCAATCTACTCCGCCTCCTCCTACAAGTTCAACTCCACAGGCTGTATCTTGATTCTGCACGCAATATCGGGCTGCAACACCATTTCAACCATTTTTGGGTTTGGAAAGAATAAATTCTGCCAACTTTTTTGGAAAGACCCATCATTGCTAGAGCAGGTGGAGAGGTTCGGGGATCCTGCTGCCACTCCCCACGAAATTTCAGCAGCAGGGGAGAAAATCTTGGTATCCCTATATGGTGGCAGTAACGAACAGTTATTGAGTCACTTCGCCACAGCAAATTCATGACCAGTACCACCAAGCTCAATCTGGCTAAATTATCTCCGATCACTGACGCAGCACATTTCCACTTCCTGAGTTCATGCCAGCCGGTCATGGAGTGGATGGGGATTGTCAAAGACCCGATCGAGTGGGGCTGGTGTAGAGGAGCTCGAGGACTATAACCCCCAAGATGAGTAGCGACATTGCTCCTCCAAACCTGCTTAAAACCATCTCATGCAGATGCACAACTGGCTATATGGGGGCGTGTGGCTGTAGAAAGGCGGGCCTCAATTGTTCCGCCCTATGCTGGCCAAGAATGTGACAACAGGAATGAGGTCCTCGTCGACGACGAAGACGACGACAATCGAGTAACTTCGTCATTTGACGAAAATGAAGACCCCGACTTCATTAACTCACTCCCTACGAAACGAGCGAAGCGGATGTAAATTTGTTTTCTTTTCAGTTTTAGTTCAATTAATATCGACTTTGGTATGATTATTAATGCCTTTTGTTCTTACTTTGTTTACATACATGCATCTTTAAAAAATGTATCTGCTGTGTTGGTGGGATATTTTAAATTGAACATTCGCTCTCACCAGTAGGTATTCCAGTGACAAAGTGCCTGCCTCATGAGCATTGCGCTGTAACATGTCAGAAACTCAAGTAGGGTTGGTATACACTCCAATTTCAACCCAACACTGGAAGGTAATTGGTGATTTTTTTTTAGATACTCTATGCGTCACAATAACAAAAACCGCAATATTCCGTTGTTTTTGATTTTTTTTTACCCCCACTCCGTAGGGTCAAAAAAATTTACATGCGTTTTGTAGGTAATTCAATTCCCTACAAATTTTATTCTGATACTTGTTTCCCTAGAATAGGCCGTAACTGAATTACAGCGTCCTGAAGTTCAAAGTATGACAAATTTCCGAAAAGTGCGTGTTTTTTTTTTTTTTTAAAGTGCATATCTCCGTAACTATCAGTCCTAGAAACAAAATTTAAAAACTTAATTGTAGGAAATTATATTCTCTACAACATTGCATAGAACTATTTTGTAGCTACAATGCATCAAAACGAAGTTATAAGCCAAAAACTAAAAAAGTACTATTTTTTTTGGGTTTTTTAAGATGGCGGCGGGCGCAGCGGTTGAGGAATTGTGCAATTTGCATTTTAAACACTTACTAACTATCCTAGACAACATATTAAAAATTAGAGCTACCGGACCTTTTGTAAGGTACCCCCCTCTTTGGTCTCTATTTGATGGACTAGTGCGTCACAATACCAAAAGCCAGCAATATTCCGTTGTTCTTGATTTTTGATTTTACACAACACTCGTAGGGTTGGTTCATAAAAATATACATGCGTTTTGTAGGTAATTAAATTCCCTATAAATTTTATTCTGATACTTGTTTCTCTAGAATAGACCATAACTGAATTACAGCGTCCTGAAGTTCGAAGTTGACAAATTTGCGTGTTTTTTTTGTTTTTCAAAAAGTGCATATCTCCATAACTATCAGTCCTAGAAACAAAATTTAAAAACTAAATTGTAGGAAGTTGCATTCTCTACAACATTGAGTAGAACTCTTGTGTCGCTAAATGTACCAAACAGAAGATATAAGCGAAAATCTAAACAAACAAAGTGCCGATTTTTTTTGTTTTTTTTATGATGGCGGCGGGCGCGAAGGGGGAGGAATTGTTCATTTTGCAATTTAAACTTACTAACCATCCTAGACAACATATCAAAAAATTAGAACTACCGGACCTTTTGTAAGGTAACCCCTTTTTTTTGGTCTCTATTCGTTGGACTATACTAACATCGCTACAATTTGTCTGCGGATCCCTAATTAGTTATTTCTGAAGGTTACTGTTTCATTGCTGATAAATAGGAACATCGAAACACTTAAACTCTATAATCCAATTATGATTTTAATCACGCAGACTATCTACTTATCGTTTATAAATGAAATATTTTGCAAATATTGTCCTTGTACAGAAATTAGTGCTGGAAGACGACAAAGCTTTCCCTTATAGAAAAACTAATCACCCAAAACACTTC
>JAFIDM010127699.1:23273-48826 GCA_023159025.1 Thereuonema tuberculata | reverse complement strand
AGGGATTTTCAACACCGAACATAGGTGGAGCCACTGAAGTGTTATGATGCAGTGATAGGTGCAGGTGTAGTCACGTGACTAGAGTAACAGTTGCCTTTGTTCAAGATGTTGTGCTAGTATATAGTCCAAACAGTGATGATTGAAGCAATGAATGGTTATCTGTTTTATAACCGTTATCCGTTTTTATCCAAAGGTGTCAGGAGTACAGAAATTCATCTCTGCATGAATGATGTGTACCAAAAATGCATGTCTTTGTCACATATTAAAAAAGTGAAGTTAGCGGTACTTAGATGGGTGGAAATCATTGACTGATGATTCGAGACTAGGTCAGCACAAGTGCGATCAATGATGTTTCAATAGCGGACGTTCACAGTCTCATTCGGGAAGTCAAGGTAGAAGCACTAGCCGACAAAGTTTAATATGTGTTGGGAATGTACACACATTATCAAGGATTGTCTGCAATACTGGAAGATTTGTGGGCAGTGAATGCTAAACAACTTAGATTCTGTGCAGAAAGACATTCGCAAGGGTTCTTCCCTGGAACATTTGCACCAATATCAAAAGGAAGATGGCCGTTTCATCGACAGAATCATTGTAGAAGATGAAACATGTCTTGCTAAGAAGGCCTTTGGCTTGTTCTCATTTGAATGACCCTTATAGTCCATAAGTTTCTTGGGAAGAAAATTCTCTAACAAATTGTTAAATGAAGCAAATATTAAATGCAAAAATTTCCCTGGCTGCTTGAGCCTCATTCTGTTAACATCCTGAATCAGCCTTGTTGACAGTGTTCTTTCTATCTTTTACAATATTACCGAGGTATAATACATTGCATAGTTTCCCTGAATTTCTATTTTGCACAAATCTTTGTGTCATCTTTGATTTACAGGAAATTGCTTCCTTAAGTAATATTGCCAAAATCCCTGTTTTGATTAATTAACGGTGTTTTAGAGATGTTATATCTAGTTTCATAAAACTCTATAGTGTAGAGTTTAGCTTTTTATCAGCGAAAGGAATGAAACCTTTTTGTTTTTGTTTTTTTACATGAAATTAACTTTTTACTAAACTTGTTTTTCACTCAGCTTAAAAGAGCAAAGGATATATTCGATTGCTAATGCATTTCATTAAAAAAAACCTTAACTAAATATTTATATTAACAAAAGCTTTCATATTTATTAAAACACTTTTGAACTGGGTATAAAAGTAAAATTTTATCATCATTGTACAGTGGATTTATAGTAAAACATCAGTTGAAACAGTGGCAGGAAATAATGTTCTGAATGTTCATGGCTTCTTGAGTTTCTGATGTCTGGATAAAGAAATTGCTTTGAAGAGCCGAAATAAATTCTGTTGAATGTTTACTGCAGAATTCCGGCTGATAATCCTTCTCAGTCTATTTCTGCAATTACAAACAAAGTGCTGCTACTGCAGTAAATTCACAATAATGTTCCAGACTGACAAGAAGCAAGGCAAAAAAGTGACAAACATTCTGTCACATATTGATGCACGATGGCCAAAACTTTCAAAAAATGTAATAGTTTTAATCTCAAAAAATACTATTACAAAAATACATTCAATGGGAAGTGAAAAAGTTTTGTTCTTGAAAAATTCCTTCTCCTTCCAAAGTCCGACAGGTAATAAATAACACCAGCAATCTGTCAAATTTCACTCAAAATTTTTTTTTCTTTTATCTTATTGTGGTTCAAGAATTTTTTAAAATTTTGATATATTTTCCTTAAAGCAAACATTTAATAAAAAGAAAATAACAAATAAAGTTTAACAGCGCCATTTCCAGATTAAACAGAAATGAATGTGAAATAAGAGGAATGAAAATACCGTAAGACTTTGTGACAGAATTTGAGGATTCCAAGCTGTTATATTAATCTTTTTCGTTACTCCCACTTTATAGACGGTGATTTGAGTTACCCCATCCTTCCTCTACAAAACTGTATATATATAAATCTCGTTGCCTTAATCGTTTTTTAATAATTAGTGTAAAAAGTTGTCACAAACTCACCCCCCAGCTGGGGGTGACTTTGTGACAAGCTCTTTTTGAGTTAGAAATGCATGGGAGAAAGAAATATCACAAACTCAAACCACATACTGTGTATTTAAAACCATTTTTACTGTTTTAAATGAAAGGGTTAAAAGATTTAAACAGAGTAAATTATACATTTAGGTTGGGAAAAGCAAACTGGATGTAGTGTGAAATATGAATACTTTTTTCTACTTCTTAAGCAAATCAGTCTTCTATTTTTATATCTTAAATTAGTCTAATTGAACAACTTTAAAAGGTCCTCTATTATTAATTAGTTTGGGAGGATCAATACGAAACAAAACTTCTTGAGCCGGGTTTCAGTTCTTTGTATTTTCACACTGAACTTCGTTATTGAGAAGAACTAAGTTACGTAGCTATTCTGTAGATTCCTTCCAATTGTTTCCACTCTTTTCCATTGCGCTGACAATTACACTGTCCAGTCAGTCTCTTCTGTATAACCTTTCCTCAGAAAAGCTCTCCTTCAAAGTTGACAACTATGTGATCTCCTTGATCATATTCTGTTTCCGTGGGCGTAGTGGGTGAAGCTCGGATAGGAATCTCATCATCTGAAAATTCTTCGTAAAAGTCTAAACTTGAGTCCTCGGCATTTTAAAATATCGTTATGTACACTGCAAGACAAAATATATAGGTTAAAACACAGTAAAACAATCGCGGGGTGAATGTGACGCTGTCACAAAGTCAGCCTGCAAATCTTTGATTTTTTACATAATGGTTAATAACTCATACAAAACTCGTCCAATTAACATAATTTTATAATATATTGTACATAATATATTAATGTTCAATAATAATTACCTATTAAACGATATCCTCTTCTGTATTTCGCTGTGCAAATCAAAGTTGACGGTAAACACAACAATGCTTCAAAAGTGGTCCTTGGCAACAATGATTCTGGCTCACCGGATCGAGGCGCAAAGAGTTTGACAGTCGACTGTTAGGCGCCAGCACACATGACCCCAACTCATGGTGGTGCCCATTGCCTGCTTCTCCCTAGGTTCTGGGCGCGAGATTATAAATAAGAAAAATTGATCATGCGTCACAAAGTCACCCCACTAGTCACAAAGTCACCCCGATTTACGGTAATGTAAATGTGTAAAAAAAAAGGTGCGAAAAACTGAAAAAAGAAAAAAATATGCATTACCTGTTAAGTTATTAATAATTACTCCCTCTGTCCCATAATAATAGTAGCAAAAGAAAATAAATATAGAATGCAATATTCAAAAACTAGATTAAATTAAACAATAAATTAAAAATATTACTCCTAATTTTTATTTTGAATGTTCAGATAGCTTCTGGATTGTTCAATTCTTCTTCATTTTCTTCTTCTTCTTTAAGTCGTTTAACAAGCGCCTGGATCCGGATTGCCACGGAGCCAGTACGCTGTTGTACGTGTTATGGCTTGGCCAACACCATAATTTCGTTATTGTTTTGCATCTAACGTAATTGTACCTTTCTGCAACTTATCGTTTTTCTTTTGATGCATCAAGAACTGGACAATCACAACTCGATCTTTGCTTCAAAACTCTCTTTTTATCATCTTACTTTTACAGTGAGTTGATATTCAACTGAAAAAAAAATAACAATTGATTTCGATCAGTAGATGAAATTAGAAAAATAGTTATAAATCGTAATAATTAGGTTAACCTAAAAAAGAAAGATGTGTCAAAACAAAGGATATCATGAAACATTGATTTTTATTGAAGGCTTCGCAATTTTGCGCTACAACATAAACTTACAGCTGCATTCGCCAATAATTCCCGTTTAAATATTCACTTGCTACTATTATTATGGGGCAGAGGGAGTATATTGTATTTAAATATTATAATATTTCCCTTTTCTTTTCAGCAGTGAATATCAAACTCCAGATCCTCCAAGAATTGTTTTAAATAAGTTGGAACAACTTGGTTACAGAGTTATTGCATCGTGTGGAATTGGACAAACATGTATTTGGACACTCTTTAAGCCCTCCTAGTGTCTCATCTAACATTTTTATTCTGTAAATAGTTTTCTTTTCCCTAAGACTGCCACTAATAAATATTTGAAACTTGTAATTATCATCAGTGTCTCAGTGAAAAATGTTCTTCATCTGGTATTTTAACAAACAGCATTGTACATAAACAACATGAATTACTAAACAACAAAGGGGCGACCACATTGTTTACTAAGTGACATCCTGGAACATCTATTTCATGCTCTTTGGCCAGGAGCAGTCACCAGTAAAACAACAAGATCTCCGTCTCATGGTGACTTTGTTGTTTATTAATAATTCAAATGCGCAGTTTGAATTTTTATGCTTTTATTTTTATTGTGCGAACGGCTGGCACATTTTCTCACTGATTTTTCATTAGTGTTTTTTTTTTTATTATTGTTCATTTTTTTTCTCTTGAGGCTTCCGTTGAACATGTAAAGATGGAAGTGATATCATGCGAGCAATACATATTTCATGGTGGCCTAATGGATAAAGCATTCAGTTTTTAAGACAGAGGATGTTAGATTGATTCCCCAAATTAGCAAAAAAATTTTTTTTTTCTTTTTATTCAGGCCAAGTGATTGTATCTTCACTGTCACATAATCACAAATTTCTATGCCAAGCCTGTTAGTTTAATTCACACAATGTTAATGTTTTATACAATGTTCTGCTGGAATATTTGGTAACTCAGGATTGCCAGTAATTTCTTTTAATATATTTCTTATTGTTGGTATTTGATTTTGCAAAAAACATTTTATGTACGTTACCTCTAATTTCAGTGCACAGAAATTAATCACAAATTTTATTGGAACGTGATGTATTTGCTTTCCGAGGCCTCTTCTTGCCTGGTGTGTGTGTAAAATTCCCTCCTTTTGAAATTCTTTCTTAATGACATCAAAAGATGTCACGAATATTCCTGTCAAAAATGTCATTTTCTGAATGACTTCATCAACTGTCATCCATTTCTCTTTAACTTGCAATAAATATTTAAAATTATTTGTTTTGCATTGCTGCGAATCATCTGACCCTTATTTTCGAAATATTTATAAGGAGACGAGTGCGATGCATTGGAGATTGCCATGTTGAAATGAGACCCTCAACATCATTAACCAATCACATGTTCTGTTGCTATGTGATCAAAAATAAACAAATCTAACAATTTGAACAGCTACATTTTCTGTCTCTTAATCAAATCAACAAAAATCTAATAAATTTAGAATGAAATAGCAAGAACGCCGGAACTATATTCTTCGCTGCAGAATAATGTGTTACGTAGTTCTCTGACGTAACTTCAATCTTTACAAGAAACTTACTGTAATTATGTTACGTGTTGGTCTTAAGGCTGCTACACACATTTGATCAAGCATGCACAAAACCCCCCTCGCCACCATACGGTACGGCATGCTTGACAAGCATAATTTTGTGCTTGAGATATGTCCAGTTCAGACGACGACGCTTTGCTTGCTTTGGTTGCGTATGTCCTGATTTTAAAAAGAAAAACACGAAATAAGAAACGTGGCATTTGGTGTAAAGACTGGTTATTGAAAAGAAAAACCTATTCTCACACTAACTTACTGAGTGAATTGAAAATATATCCTAATGATTGGCATAATTATCTGCGAATGAACGAAGAAACCTATTTGAATCTTTTGTCACTCCTAAAAAAAAAAAAATCGTTCATTAAGACATATGTATAATAACTTATTAAAAAATTAAAAACAAAAATAACAAAGAAATATAATTACAGATCCATGTAGTATCAAAATTGGTTAAGAAATGTTTAAAATGTTCAATTCTTTCAATGGTTTATATTTATTTATTTATTTTCTTCACAGTGATATCCCGGTCAATGTTTGGATCAATGTTTTTATATATTCTTAATAATATATTATATGCTGTTTCTTTCTTCCAATACTTCTGTGTCCTTTCCGCAGTTCACTAGCCATGTTGGAAAGGACAGTACGGAGAGATGTTTCTCGGCCGAGAGCTGAGTCACAAATGACGTTTTTTTGCAACATGCATGCGCAAAGCCGTGGCTTCAAGCTTGCAGTCTGAATCTTCAGACTGCAACAAGCACCTTGATCAAGCACAAAATTTTTGCTACATACGATCAAGCATGCATGACAAGCGTGCTAAAACTGCATGCTTGGTCGTGTGTAGCAGCCTTTAGGTGCACACCATCGAATGCTTTCCCAAGGCAAACCATGATCATGGGGTGAAGGAGAAGGATAAGGAGGGTGTGAGGAGACCGGCTAAGAAAAGGGAGATGCCGTGGAGAGTTAGCCAAGCGGCGGGAAGTCATCAATGGCTCGCGCCTTTCGGGTAAATAATAGTGAGACAAAAACAGGAAGAAGATTTACAAGAAAGACTTTATTAGATGATGATAATAAGAATAGATAAATATCTAGAATTACAATATGCAACCGAACATAGGGCTCATTCAAACTGTCCAGGAATCAGGGGATTTGAAGAAAGCCGAACACAGGAGTGGGGATCGCCAGTAGGTCCGACGAACTTTCACAGTCTGGTTGTTGAGGGGAGATTCTGTATTCTCAACTCCTATGGTTGCAGCCAGACAAGATGTTTCAGAAGTCGGGTGCTAGGAAGGGCCCTGGGAAAGATTGAACAGGGCAGTTGCTCTCCAACAATCGGCGATTGAAGGTCAATGACGGGTCGGGTTCTTGCAAAGCCGTTTCATAGATTCTCTTCCGGAATGGCGCAGCCCGCGTATTCCGGTGCAGATTTGAGGGATCTGCCAGCTTCAGTCAGGGGAAATCGAAAATGAAGACATGGAAGGCGGACAGGGTTTTTTGGCTATCGGTACGGCACTCCGCGGGACCTGGGTTGTCTCTTTGCAGCTGCCGTCTGCATGCTGTTGCCAGCATCCACTTGGGTGCAAACGTTAGAAGTTGAAGGCAGGCAGGGTTCCTGACTACTGGCACCGTTGACCACGGTGAGCCTTGGTCGTCTTGCCTGTTCCTCACCTTCTCACATGCTGCTCTCTTTTACTCTTGGAATCCGGTGTTATATCCATGGAGGGGCGGCGAAGCATATCCTTCCCCTCACTGCTTCTGGTACAGCTCTCTTTATTAAGACATCTGGATCGGCCGTTCCTTTTGTTTTCCCCCATTGAGAGAAGATTCCTGATTCCCTTTACAACAGGGGGAAAATTGGAAGAAAGCTTCTGTTAACAAGGGAAACAATAGGCTCCATGGCCTGATTGCCTTTGTGCACCATCCGAGAAGCTTTTTTGGGCCACTTCTGAAGTCATTAAAACAAAACACAAAAGTTTCTTGGGCAGGGATCAAAAGTAAGGAACCTATCAAATAGATAGATATAGAATTAGAAAATAATCAGAAAAAAGTATTTATATGTATACTTACAGAAATATTATACCGAAGGAATGGAGACGAGTGGATAAGCGAAAACGCTGCGGCACGAAGGACATTCATGACAATTAGTAGGTCACACAACATTAATTATGATGATGTTATGATGGTAGTCACTTCAATGATGTGGATTGTTAATTAAGTAAATTACACCAACTGCAGTGTACTTATGCACTTTGCATGCAATTGGTATTCTTTTGAAGAAAAATTGATTTTTGAAAATATTCTCTCTGTCTAGTCACAGAAATGAATCATTGTTTAAAACCAGCCTTTTCTGATTCAAATAAAATTCAAAATTGAGTCAAAGAAGTTGCAATAGATATGTCTGTATTTGTTGTAAAAACAAAACACTTACAATTTTTGATCTTATATAGTTATAAATAATTGTTAAGCACATTTCAAATGGCAAGTCGTACTATAGAAAATCAGACGATCAATTCATCTTATGGATTGTCTTCTGAGTAGTTATTGGAGGCCATTTCACATGACTCCGAAATCGAAGATAATTTTTCACAGGAAATGATGTTAATATCCGATCCTAAATGGAAGCGGAAATTACTTCCTTTGGAGCGAAGCGAAGAAAACAACTGAAAATGGAAGCTCCAGTTTTGCGTTCTCGTTTTCTAACTATTCAATAAAAGTATATGACACTTTTACAAATACTGAGAGTTGCATCGGCACCAATTTGAAAATGAAAGGGAGCGAACAAGGATTGAAAGGGGATGATGGGTTCCAGTCGTGGCCCTACCAAATGGTGTGAAGAGCAGCCGCTTAAGGCACTGGATCAGAGGGGGTGCCAAAATTCATGTTATGCAATGAAAAAGAAAGGCATCTTATCAGAATAGCCTTCGATTAAGGGGTACCAATATAAGATCTAGCTGAAAACATGCTAGGGCCGCTGCTGAGGGGCTCAACTGCATGGAGGAATGCTGGCTTGACGCCATGTTTTCAATGAATGATTCCTGCTCTTTGCTTTCGCAGAGGATCATGAGATTACAGAAATCTCGTCGTTGATTGGTTCAGGAAACCGTCGTTCGTACTGCGTCACAAGGACCACCATTCCATTTGGGCGTGCCTGCGACAAAATTTTAACATTCAAATCTTTTGTACAGTCGACGTCGGAAATTTTGTGGCCCCGTGAAATAGAATATGTTTGATTCTTAGATCTGCTGTCCGATTTTCGGATACATGTGAAATGCACTTTATTCTATATGATATTTAGTTGCATTCTGTTCAGTGAAAGAGTTTTCTAGTACACAAAAGAACAATGATGTTTAACCGAAAGTTTAATGTAGTGAGATTGTGGAGTCATCCCAATACTACATACAAAAGATGACAGGAATTTAGAAAACAAAACCAAACAATGCTAGCTAGCTCTGCTATTAATTGGATCTTCATATCTTTCAAAAATATCATTTTGTATTTTGTATAAAACATAGATGTATTGCTCATTTGCTGCAACAACGACATAACTCAAAAATAATCATCAGGTTCTTTGCAAAAAAAGAATGTGTCTTTGTACTGGTAGAACAACAGAACTGAGCTTCTAAATTTGCCACGTGAGAGCAGTTTTGCAATCTAGTATTGCATAAACACATTTAAATATTCAACTTTCAAATTAATTTTCTAGACAATGATGTTTTTAGTCTTCTGATACAAGTATCATTAAAATATCATTAATCACAACAATCGCAACAATTGCGCCTTTTGCATTAGCAACAATCACATTTATAATAATAAGGAAATTAAAGCAATAATTCAACATAAATTAAACAAAACGACAAGTTCTTGAATAAGTTCTTGAACAAGTTCTTGAATAACTAGTGAACATTATCACAGTTTAAGGGTAGATGAAAATTCTGAGGAGCAATGAAATTTCAGGTGTTAAGGTTTAATTTTGAGATAGCATTATTATATTTTCTTATACATATCAGAAAACGTTGCGAAGCGTTGTGATGGGTTTACTAATCGCTATCACTACCTTGTTTGAGTTGTGCCATTGTTACAGCAAAGTGTGATATCTTTAAATCAGATATACAACACTTATCAGAAATAAAACACTGTGATATTAATCTTGACTCTTCAAACTGCTCCTCAAGGAAGCTCAAATGACTGCAAAATACAGGATGTTTCGGAAATGGTAGACAAAGCGAAGAGATGCGGGTTGCAAAGGTCATTTTGAGTCGGAAGTGTTCAGTGACATTTTGTTGTATGGGCCGTAGTTTTAGAGTTAGGGAATGAATGCTTTGGGAATGGTCCCTAATCAAAGAAAGCTCAGTTCTGGCATTTTCTTTAATTATTCTACCTGTTTTCAGTCATGACATTAGTTATCCAGATTGCTTTATGTAATAAACCTTTACCTTATTTACTTACACTTCCTAAAGTGAACTGAGCTTTCTTTGATTAGGGACCATTCCCAAAGCATTCATTTCCTAACTGCGGCCCATACAACAGAATGTCATAGAACATTTTTGACTCAAAATGACTTTTGGAACCCGTATCTCTTTGCTTTGTCTACCATTTCTGAAACACCCTGTATATTGATAAGTAACGTCTAACTGAAATAGGGTCTCTATACTTTATATATTGATTAGCTCAGTTAAAATTCAACATTTGTAGCATTATTAAAACAATGGTTCTCAACTTTCATATTAGGAAGAGGCTTCAAGAACACCTGATTATCTTATCACACTACAAGAGAAACGGTTGAGTTAATCCCGAATGGCAGAAGTTCATTAGTGTTCAGTGCTCTTAGTAAGTGAAGATTTATCGTAAAAAGTTAAAAGTAAGAGCCTCTGAACTTGATAGGAAATAATTTATTTTGTCAATATCTTCAACTTGGCAACTTACTTTACAGTACTTGCTATGTTGCTTGTGCAAATAATTCTCCTCTTGTTAACTGAGGGGCAACCGTACTTAACATACTCCTAAAGATATAGTAATCCTCAGGACAGAATTACTCTCTATATATCAATATGCTCTGTTTATGATAATAGTTATATTCCTTTGTATTTAAAATAAACGACAAATTAGAAAGTTAAAATACAAATAGAAGCATTTTTTTGTTGATGTTGTACACCTGAAGATTTTAGAGGAGTTTAATGTGCAAAAGATGAAACATGAAAAAGGGGTAAAGAATAATGCATATTTCATTCACGCCTTGAGTTATTGTCAAATGGTAATCTGGGACAATCAATTCAAAGGTGTGAAAAGCTATTGGAATCATTCCTGCTCAGGGAGTGCGATCCCACACAAACAAACAAACAAACAATAAGAAAATCACTGCAACTCATACAGTATCAAAACCATGGCCAATCAATGCTAGGCACAAAAAGTATTTAATAAAGAGACAAACCCAATACAAAGACCAAAGGGGACGAAATACAGAGCTGTTTAATGTGCAAAAAATGAAACATGAAAAAGGGGTAAAGAAAATGCACATTTCATTCACGCCTTGAATTATTGTTAACAGTATCTGGAGCAGGAAAGAAAATGATCCCAATAACCTTTCACGCCTTCAAGTTGATTGTCAGTATGGGTAAATCTTTCTGACGAGTCCTAATAAGGACAAAACAGCTGTCCCAGATTCCGATAACTCGAGGCATGGGCATTTTCTTTATCCCCTTTTTCATGCCTGAATATTGTTTATCAATAAAGTGAGAAGATGGCTTCAAATAAGGGACCCAGAACAGGAACTGTCACGGATCTTGAGATATTGTTTTAATCGTTACTTGCTTTTACTTTTTTCTATTAATGCTTATTCGATTTTAAATTTATATGTTTGGTGATGATAATACTTTTTAAAAATGGAATGGCTTGTCATTTCTTCGAAGGCTATATCAAACACAAATGCTTTGGTTATTTGTGCAAATTCAAATAATAATTCTGACGGCTATAATATGCAAATAACCAACTATCTATCCAAAGAGATTAACACGCCACGCTTTATTTTTACCTGTTTCTTCAATTCATAAAACAAGAAAGTAACAATAAAAATTACAAAGTATGCAAACAGATTAACCTTTTTATAAGCAAGTGGACACTTACTATAACTAAATTTATTCCCAATGATTTCAAAATTTATTGATGCCATTATAACATGAACTCAAATAAAGTCAAAATTTTTAATATTCAAATATAGAAAATTTATTTGTAATTATTTCAAAATAAAATACAAACAGATCAACTGTTTCTGCGAGAAACTGACATCAACACTTTCCAATTGGACTCTCGTTAAAAGAGTATATACAAGTATCTTATTGTATTGTAACTTAACACCTACAATAGTTTGAAGTCTTAAATATTTACAAAGATCTGGTTAAGAAGCGTTTGACCAAATCTATCTTTAAAAAGATGTAAAAGTTAAAGAAATCTTATGCAGAATTATCACAAAAAAAAGGCAAATTAAACAAAAAACATTATGATAAAATAAATTAGCCAGGGCGAATGGGATAAAGTATATGGGTGGAGAGAAAAACTGCACTGGCTCTTGAAAATACTGCATAAATAAAAAGTCACATCCAACAAACATTGTTCTAATTCAGGGTTTGCCTTGGCTATCGTGTTCACTACTGAAGCCTTTGGGATTTCAATTCATGAACCACCTTCGCCCTCGTCTTTCATCATATCTTCAATAAGTTTCCTCCTTTCTTCTGCTTGCCTTAATTTCATTAAAACAAGACTTTCGTAATCCCGTTCTGTGACAGATGTATTTGTACTCTGAAAGAAAAAGCACAGTTGAACTATTATAACATACTATAGGTACAGCAATGAAATATATTTTACGAATATATAAATAATCCAAAAGTAGAATGTATTTTGTTGACTAAAATTACAATTTTTTGATTCAAAAGTTTTTATTTTTCTCTATAATTTATAAGCATAGATTTACTATTCAGATGACAACTGATAACTATAACTATTGATAACTGTAAAAAAATTAAAATATATTTTCTAAACTCATTTTTTTTTTTTAAATGGAGAGTTTATAATTATTATTACTAAGGTCATTTACATGAAATCTGGAAAAATGAATGAAATCCACAAAGGAGGGAAAAATTTTATGTTAACCTTCATAGTAAAATCCCATCATAATCTGGACGGTTTTGCAATTTTATTACTAATGCACAGTTTGCTTAAGAGATCCTTTATGTGCTGCCATTCTTTACCTGCTCATCAGTTGAATAATGCCCTCGTATGTGTTACAATGTAACACTTAAAATTTCAAATCCTGAATCTCATCCTGATATAATGGGCTATATGAGAACAAGATGATAAGTTGTAAATAGAGGACAAATCCCACGGTTTCTGTTTTATATGCTTTAGGCGATTGAGTAACATATTGCATTAATCTTCAGAATTCACTGTTTCATGTTTTTCCAGGTTGTGATAAAAAAACAGAACCTTTAAGTTTCAAAAAAATATTACTGGAATCCCAAATGTTCTGCTAGTCCTGGCCAAATTGGATCTTTACTAATTTTGTATACTTTTTTTTTTTGACTCGTTTCGGCCAACAACGGACCACGCAGCTAGCCCCACCAGACAATGTCAGGACGAGGCTAGAATAGTCAAGGGGGGGGGGGGGGCGAGATTCTCATCTCAACCGGAATAACCCCGAAATTGTAAGTTCCAGGGGTGAAATGGACGAAACACAGAAGAAGAAAGAAACAGCCATGCCACTACTGGGATTCGAACCCAGGTGCCGGCACACTGGCCACACGGCAGACCGCCGTCTAGACCGCTCGGCCATGCCCGCACGGCTCATTTATTTATACTGTTCTTAAACTTTTGGGCTTTCTTTATAGATTTGCAATTGTTGCATCTATGATGGACCGTACTGAGGAGATATTTGCTAGATATCTGCAAATACTACTTTAAGAAATCAAATACAAATCACATCTCATTTGTGCATCTTCAAAATGATAATTACAGCTTGAACTGATTTTTTTTTCTCCATGTTAATGTCAAAATGTGATGACGTCAAACAACAGTAATGCTCCATGTCAACAGCAGTTGGCTGGCAGTATGTACTTCATTTCTTATTTTTTGAGTTTCCGTGTGAATTACTTTTGCATTAATGTCCAATTAATAAATTAATATTAGCTTTTATTAAATTGAAACTAATTCCAACAACTCAACTAAACAAAATAAAGCAATATCTTACAACTGGCTTTGCAGATGGCTGAGGACCATCAAATTTTAAATTCCTGACTTCAGTTTCGACAGGTTTTCCTTGAACCCACGAAATTTTTAAAGGATTTGTTCTTAAACCCGTTTCGCACTGAACTGCTGCTGCCTGAAACAAAATTAAATATATATTATATATATAAAAAAAATAACTGTTAGAAAATAAATTACTGTAGAAAATGAATGGGGAAGGAAACTTTACAACATGACACTACAGTATTGGGCAAAACAAACAGTAGTTTGTTCCACATCCCCACACGATAATAGGGCATGTCTGAACAAAATGATCTAATTGAATATAAACTGTATAGTCACTGATATAGTAAGTGGTATTTTGAAGTCGAGGCAATAAAGGTTCTGAGTAGGGAAGAAACGGTATTTTTAGTCAAATACTGTATTAGAACCATTCATACGGTCTAATACTAAAAGACATATGTTTTGGAAATGCAGCATACTTTCGAAATATGTGACAAGTGTGATTCTTGGTGTCATCCAAAAATCCCAATGGACAGGTACTGTGCTGACACAGCAATAAAGGGTGGACGTGGCCATGAACTAAACTAACAAACGAGACTCACGGCCGTTTTTTGGAACAGATGCTTACCTGTCGTATAGCTGAAGGCATTTTATTCATGAAAACTTTCGTAGCCACGTAGAAATTTGCAGAAATGGAATGAACTGTGTCCGCTGTAACGGCAAACGTTTAGAACATATTGTACACACCTTGGACGAATAATGGCAAGTTACGGTATTCCTGTACTATGTAACTAATATTTGATTATATTTACTGCTCCCACTTGGTTTCTGTCTTTTATTACTGTTTGTTTTGCCCAATACTGAACTTTCCGCAGAAACCTGCAAATAATAGATTTTAATATTTAAAATTTATTTTATTCTTAACAAATATAAGGGGCATTCAAAAAGAAACGAGCTGGAGGCCTAGGAACAGAAACCAGTACCGGTATATCAGAAGTATTGGCCCTGGCTGTTAAGGCACTTGTCCCCCTGCAACACAAGGCGGTGAATGGCTGTCTCGTAAAATTCTCGGGGCTGCATTGTGAATCAGTTCCGCAAGTACTGCATGACATCGTCGTCCAAGGTGAATCGTTTGCCCCTCAGAGCCTTTTGTAGGGGACCAAAAAAATGGCGTAATCACAGGGAGAGAGGTCTGGACTGTATGGAGGGTGATCGAGAACCTCCCACTTGAATTTCTGCAAGAGTGCCGTGATATGGGGCCTTGCATTGTCGTGGGGCAGAATGACCTCACAGGCAAGCTCACCTGTGAGGTTATTCTGCTCCACAGGCAAGCTCACCTGTGGGGCAAACGATTCACCTCGGACGACGATGCCATGCAGTACTTGCAGAACTGATTCACAATGCAGCCCCGGGAATTTTATGAGACAGCCATTCACCGCCTTGTGTTGCAGGGGGACAAGGGCCTTAACAGCCAGGGCCAATACTTCTGACATACCGGTACTGGTTTCTGTTCCTAGGCCTCCAGCTCGTTTCTTTTTGAATGCCCCTTATATTAATAGCTGATAACAAAGAAAGTTATATTTGAAATTTGCTGAAACCAGTATTACTTACTGCAGCATTTGGCGTGACAAACTCAACCATAGCACTTCCTTTCTTTGAATTTGAAACTATAAGACAGGCAATTTCTCCATACTAAAAAAGAAACAATGACTTTATTTACACTTTTAATCAAATTCCAAATGAACTTTCTTTACAGCATACAAAACAATTCATCAATAAAACAATGATAAGTTTATTTATTTATTTATGCTTGAGTATTTTTCTAAATAGAAGACATATAAAGCTGAAATAATATTTTTATTTCTACATTTTTATAATCTGACTTTTTTGTTCTATACTGAGTACACATCTTTTTCAATAATGCTATTTTTTTTCCTATGACAAACTAATAGGGGGAAAAAAAAACAAGCCGTAAATCTGTAAGACATTACCATATCCTGTATATGTCTATGGAATTTAATGAGATTTTAGGAAACATTTTAGATATATATGTACATCCAGAAAAATCTGCCAGTTAATCGGAAAAGTTAGAGATTTAATAAAGGAAAAGCTTTTTTCAAAATTCAATATTGAAATGTGTGTATGATATATTTTCGGTTCAAGAATTTGGGGTGGGTGGGAGTGGGAATCTTGTGAGATGATTTTTTTTTTTTTTTTTTAAAGGATAAGTGTTATGTAGAAAATGTCATTTGTGATACCTAAAATTACTTTGCTTATTTCTTCTCTTTGATATATTGTTATGTTTGCTGAGAATTTATATGGAAAGATTGTAGGAACATCCAACAATATCTTCATTTTTGTTGCAATTGCAAAAAAAAAATGAAAACTACAACAATGGCAAGCTAAACTCTCAGCATTACCGTATCAAAAATAAGGTTATAATTAATGTTTTGTATCAAAAAATCAAAATCCATTTTACAACTACTACGTTATGACTTACATCAGATGCACATGCTATTTCTTGGGCTTTATTCACACAAAAGATGCTGCAATTTCTGGAAAAACAACATTTTTGGGTAGTCCATTTCAAAAAGTTAAATTTTTTATCTCAAAAACTGGAACTAGCGGAGACCCAAAAATTCTTACGGCACTCCATGCCAACCACCAACTCTAGGGTTGTGGAGAGAAGACGACAACAAGAAAAGTTTAGAATTTTAAGTTGCTAGTAAATCTCTATAATTCAAAAATGAAAATAAAACAAAACTGAGGGTATAAGACTGACGATATAAAGTTGCAACTGAACTTATATTTTACTGTGTATCTAATGTTTAGAGTGATGATAAGTTTATCAACAATCGGAGTTATCAAGAATTTTCATTAGTATAATGAAATTATATTCTAGTTTTTTAACATATTAATATGTTAATTCTTAAATATTATTATGTTAAAAATTTTTAAAAAAACTTACATTTTTTTAAAAGCCTAAAACTTCAAGAAAATGTAGATTAAAACTATAATAATTATGTTAGTTTTGTATCTGTAATAAATCATACTTATTCACATTGAGATTTAAATACTTTTTAGGGAATCCATGTTAAAAAAAAAGAATAAAGAAACAATTTTTGTTTTAATGAAACTAGCAGAGTCTGCATTACTAATCTTCATTCAGAGTCATTGTTTAACAGTTGCTGCATTACTAAGCACCATTAAACAGCAATTTCCTGCTCCTCACTTTAATTTTAGAAATGCAATGAATCGCACTGCTATCAACAATATTTGGAGGTTAGGGGTTTGCACTGTTACACTGGACTGAAATTACAAACCCAAGAATTTGGGGTTGCTCTTTTGAATTTCCCAAAGTTTCCTACCCGCTGGTGGTGGAACTCCTTGTTATCTGATTTTTAAGCTATAGCCCAGTAATCTCTACAAAATACCAGAATTTCAGCTTTCTAGGTTTTGAGAAATATGCGAAATTGAATGGATAAATTTACTCATTATCTTTCCCAAGTTTTTTATCTTGGGCACAGTGGCCGAGTGGTCAGGACGCTTGGCTGCAGGTTGGAGGAGGCAGGTTCGATTCCCGGCCTAGATAGAGGGCGGGGATTTTTCCTCACTCCTTTCTCCTCCAAACGGGTCCTAGGGTCTACCCAGCCTTCTCTAGAATGGGTACCGGGTTTCTTTCCCGGGAGTTAAAGGCGAGCGAGTGTCGAACTGAAGCCCTGGCCTCAACGTAGCCCCGTTGGTCGAGCTGCTGCAGCCTGACCTCCCGCGATCTCACAGGCGTGAATACGCCTGTAGAAGGGAGCATTTTAACTAGTTTTCATCTCCTTTTTGAATAAATGCTTTTGTTGTAAGGATTCCTGTTTTTTTTTTTTTATATTATAAATTCAGAGATTCCTCTGCACCATCCACAAATTTCAGCTTCTCAGGTCAACGTGAAGTAAGTAAGGTTATCTGGGCAACTAGACTTAGGCTTTGATTAAAATCAACAATCAAATAATATTATCAGATATTACATTTATTTTACTCCATCAATAGATATACTGTTGCAATCAGCATTTACACTTTTGCATAAGCTTTTTTATCTTCTTCTCTTGAAAAGCTCCTGTTAATTACCCAAGGCAATTACTAAAATGTAGATCCCAATTATTGCTCTATTGCAATTAAAAAAAAATAATATATATATTCGCAATTTTGTTCTTTTTAAAATACTAGCTATATGGTCTAGGCACTGACCATAATGCAACTAAGATGTACTCTTTAAGATTTGGCTCTTTCAATGTGTTCAACGGCTTAAAATCACCAGGAAAGGTCTGCTCCAGTCTTCCCTTGAATCTAATATCCTTTCTATATTCTGTGGAAGGTTCACAGCAAACAATCACAAGTCATCTCCTATCTAATTTCCATACTTAAGAGATGTATGCTTTCCATTAATACAAAAGTTAAATACCAATTTTTCTCTAACCGACATTCTTCTGAGGTGGATTATCATCAAGCTGTGGTACAATTTAGGTAATGTTGTGGAAAAATAAGGTAGGGATAGCGATTAGTAAACTAATCACAATGCTTCGCAACGTCTTCTGATACGTATAGACAATATAATTGATATTGCTTTAATTTCCTTATTATTATAAATGTGATTGCTGCGAATGCAAAAGATGCAATTGTTGTGATAGTTGCTAATGATATTTTAATGATACTTGTCCACAGAGAAACAAAACTGGAATATAAGTCTTCTGTTCCTTATCAGAAGACTAATATTCAATGTGGCGATTTGGAAGTAGTAGTTTTGTTTCTGTATCTTTAAAATCATCAAACACAAATGCAATGAAAAGCATCAACAAAGAAGCGGAGACAAAAAAGTAATTACAGAAAATAGTTCTACAGTACGTTATACTAATTAACAACTAGCATGGTTGACTTCCTGATTCAGTCACTTTGATTTTGACCCATAAGAATGTAATGGAAATGTATTTTGATCTCACTGTAACTTCGAAGAGATGCAAACTGAATACACGAATGAAGAAAACAAGAAATTGTAACAGCACAATTTCGTATAATGCTCATGTTCCCAAAATTTTACAGAAAATTCGAATAGAATTTCTTACTTTTATATAATAACATTTTATTTATTCAAATATACAATCTCCTGAATTTTTTTATAACATGATGAAGTATAAAGAACCAATCGTATTTTTAAAAGACTGTAAACGAACTTCAACAAAGATCCGAAGAATTGATTTACTTCTCCTTTCTTTGTGTTACTACTGTTATGTTTGTGTTTTTAAAGCTCTTATGGTAAAAAGGAAGAGACAAGATGACATATACGAAATAAATAAAAACTCTTTTAGGTTAGGAATTCAAACGCACAAATGCACTGAGAGAAGGGCGTGAGAAATTGCAAAACCACTGGAAAATGTTGCATTCCTATTATGCATGTAAATTATGCTATTTATGTGTAATCTTAAATTACTTAATGCATTATTGCCATTTAACATTGTTACATATTCTTTTAATTGAGTGGTGCACAACCTGAGGCCTGCTGGTATATTTGCTGCGGCGCAGTAGTGTCAAACTTAAAATTAACTATGAGCCTTTCCATTGCTGCCAACAGATAAATTAAAAAATGTGATAACTTGCAATAGCAACTGTCTCAGACTTTACTACTGGAATGTTGGTATAAAACACAACTAGCTTGTTATTTGATAATTTGAAGTTTATGTAAATTACATTTATTATTAATTAGTATTATAAATGGCACTGTCAAATCATTAATTAAAAAGATATAGAAAGAGCCGGAGAATGGAATGCTGTGAATCTCCATCAGAACTTTTAAAAAAATAATGGCCCTCAGATTTCCTAAGGTTGTGTACCCCTGTTTTAATTTATTTAAATTTCAGGGCTAGTAGCAGAGAAAGCTTGCAGTCCAAAAAGGTATTGTTGCTATTACATCTTTTTTTCAAATTCCACTAATTTGTTGTTGTTAATGTAGTCAAAATATAAACCTAAGATTCCATATACCATATATGCTCCAATAGAGGCCCCCGGCGTTTATTTGCAAAATTAGCCTCGGCTCCCAGCACTTAATAGAGACCGGCCATTATTAACAAAAACCTTCAGAACGCAATATTTTTACACATAAATACCGGCTAATATTAAAAACAGCTACTTTATTTGAATTTGACGGGCGAATCTTTAAGGCAATGTCAAATGACCGTTTCGGCGGCATTTTGTAAGGCAACGTACCGTAAGGTATTAGGCACTACTATAAAGATACGGACGCTTACACTAGTAACAGAAGGCAAATAAGAGTACCGGATTAAGGCGGGGACAAAAGGGGGTCAACTGCCCCGGGCGGCAAATTGAGATTGATTTTGTTATTTATTATTGCATTAAATAGTGAAAAACAGCTACAGGGGCGGGTATGGGGCTGACTTGCCCCCCTAATAAATTTCCTAGATCGTGCACTGGACAAATATCAAAGACCCGGCTACTGTTTGGCCGTGTCCTTTCTGCAGCCCGGCGCTTATTAGAGACCGGCGACAATTAGAGCCCCGCCGTTTATTGGAGCAAATTACGGTATACTACTATTTCTTGTGCAATTATTTATATAAAGAAAACTAAAATGTTTCCTAAGTAGATTTAAAAGTGATTCTATGGCACAAAAGTCTCTGAGTGCAACATGAAACTTTCATCTTTCGAGATTTAACCTCACTTTTAGAAAGCTCACCAAATTAAGTGAATTTTCAAGCTAGCAAATGTAATAACTTTCATATTTCTTATTAAAACACATCCTGTGTATATTGTGAAGGATATGAAAGGGTAGCTGCAGAAACACAAAAGATTAAGAAAAAGTGTTTGAGTTTTGAAAAACAAACCCAAAAATCCCAAATAAACTAGCAGAGGAAAGATTGCACCTTTGTTTTACATTATTGTTGCCTGTAAAAAAACATTACTTTTGGGGGGGGCTGTAAGAAAACAAAATAAAACATTGCTAAATTCTACTAAATATTATTATGATAAAAATAAAACCTTTTCTGAAATATAAAGGAATCCTTTAAAAGACATAAGTAAAAGAAGCAGAAATATAGAAATTAAGACTATTAACCTGATCCTAGATTACAGAAGTTTTGAACTTCCGATAGATGTATCTACCACTCATTAAGTTCATCAGGAAATAATTGATAGCATTCAAAATTCAGATACCTTTCAAATCAAATGCTGAGTTTTGGCAATACAGCAAAAAAATACTTCTTGCCTCTTGAGAGTATTTTTAAAGTTCAACTTCCGTCAGAAATACGAACTACAGTAATAATTAATTCCTATTAGAGTGTTGTTGAGAATATAAACTTAAATATGTCGATAAGAGCTATAATGCAACTAATATTTTGAGAGTAACTTACAATTTTGAAAGCAAATATAGCAAAATATAAGAAAACTTCAGTACATTTCCTTTATCAATGAAATTAAATATACAATTATTTTACAAGAAACGTCAGTTTTTGAATCTATTTTTTTTTTCTTCTTAACTTACATATGCATCCCTGATTTATTTTTAAGTTTCATTGACTTTGCAATTGCGCAATAATAATAAAAAAAATGCAGTTTGTGATTTCAATGAATCTGCTGCAGAAATTTTAATTTCTATAGCTCACTTCGCTCTGGAAGCCTTGCATTAGTTATTCGAAAAACCAAATTATATCAAATAAAGTAAAAACCGAAACTTAGAACTGAACTAAAGTTTAAATTTGAAACAATATATTGCAGTACAATATTGAAATACAACGTATTAATAAACCATATTGTATATTTATTCAGGACTGTGGAGCGATTTAAAATGGTGTGAATGCTATCTATCATCAGTTTCGGGAATGTTTTAAAGGCGTTCACTGACAACTGCAGTAGTGCCATCTATGGGCAGTTTTGGGAACTACTCGATTCACTGGAATGAAAAGTAGCCTACGTCATACTTCTTGTTCTAGACTAACTCCATGTAAAATTTCATTCTGATCCTTTGCGCTGTTGAGGCATGATTGAACGACAAAATAACAAACAAACTTACAGATTTTCACTTTTATAATAGTAGTTATGAATACTGCTTTGTTAAGGTGCTTGGCCGCAGGCTGGAGGAGGCAGTTCAATCCTAGGTGGAAATGGAGAATTTTTTCAATGCCAATGAAATTCATCTCCAGACAGGTCTTGGGTCTACCCAGCTCTCTGATGAATGGGTGCCGGGTTCAGCTTGACCATCTGATCCCAACTGAATTTGTTGGATCATGAAAATGCCAGGTGCCCTACCTCCCACAATCCTTAGAGCCATGTACATCTATAGTAGGATACTTTAACTTCTAGCTTTAAAGAACTCTGATAAGGACTCTAACTTCAAATGGTTAACACTGAAAGCTAAGAGAAAGGGTCTGTGTTCGGATACGTCAACTACAGTTAACGGTTGAGCTGCGAACTTGATAGTTAATATAATCCCTACCAAAGTATCAGAACGCACTAGTTGACACTATTGGTGGCTGTATATTTTGGTTAATTTTAGTTTTAATAAAAATTTTGAAAGACAAGGAGAATGATGAATGATTGATATAAGCAGTAGGCTACACATAACATATTTATTGGACAAGAGTAGGCAATTATGCAGATAATCTAGTCCCACACAACAAAATCAAAACAGCAAATCGAGAAAAGTGACCTCTTTTGAGTGTCACAACAACTACAATATGAGTACATGCCGTATGTACGTCACCATCTTGGTTGACGGGATCAACCAGCGTATCTGAACGACGGGGCAGTTGATCAACTCATAAACCGGTGGATGTCAACTGGGCGTATCCGAACAAAACCAAGATTTACCTACAATTTCAAGTTTGCTGTGGACATAAACTGTCTACTTAGCAACGGATTGAAAAGATAGTTGCATCATCAGTAAACTTTCAGCCACCATTACCATAAATTGTAATGTAATTTGCAAGTGATATTATAAGTGACATCTAAATTAGTCTAAAAAATTCCGTGTATTGTTGGACATTTAAGCCTAATTAGATGAGAATGGGTTTGAATATTTGCCAGATGAAGAAGTACCAGTATAAACTGTAAGGCATCAACACAAGCCATAATAGAAGAGCACCAAAGTACATGCATTGGTTCTGTAGCTTGAGTGGTGTTGGTATTTTATATGGTTGGAGGGTTCAAGTTCAATCCGTGGTAGGACTTTAGGATTTTTCTCTGGTTTATAATATTACTCCTCCAAGATGGAAATCAAATTCCCCTAGCCCTCTGTCAAATGTATTAGGAGAGTATCTAACCAGCTATTTGACATCCACTGTTTGTCTGTGTGTTGAACCATTACCTTTTAAAGGCTACCTTAAATGTTTATGATTAGGTTACAAAGTTAATACAGCAATTTATGTTTTGATAAAGGAGAATGTTGGGCTCCCCCCCCCATTCTGCATGACTTTGTAATCAAAAGAAATGATGGAAGTAGGATCAGTGATAAAATTACAATGATTTTTAGTCTACAAAATTTGAAACTGCTCATAATATTATCCTCACAAAACCTTAAAACTGATGGTGTCTTTGCTGATTCGGAGAGCATCTACAACTAAAAGAGAATAGCCTAAATCATGGTCAAAGTGGGACATTATGGACCTTTCATACATGATTAAGCTTCTCCAATCATTCAGCATCAAGGATGCCAAGAGATACAGATAATACCAATCTCTAATTACCGAAACTGCTGCAAAGACGACTTAAAACTGATGCAAAGCTGACTGTCAATATCCTACTTTCACAATGCAGACAAAAGAAAATTTGCTTCTTAAAGAAGACACTGCATTGGCATATCAGTTTGCGCTCATTGTTTTCATTGAAACTGAAGAAAGTTAACTGCTGAATAAGTTTTGCAGAGATATAAAAACATGCTTCAACACAAAAAATATCTGCAACTGCTGAAATGTGAGGTGAAAAGCAGCAGCAGAAGGATCAGAACTTCCTAAGAATCCAGATATGTAATGACGGAATTCTTCTCTTCACCACTGCACAACTGCAAAGTCAACGACTAAATAGTTTAAGAAAAATTCAGATACTTAAACTTACTTTCTTTCATGCCAAATAAAAATATATATATATTTTTAATAAATACTTTCTTTCCTGTCAAATATATATATATATATATATACATTTAATAAAGAAAATCATAGACTAACTAATAAAACAGAAAAGAACATTTTTAAATTTTTTTTGTTAATTAAGTCATTACATATCTAAAACAAATATCTGGAATTCATTTATTTATTTATGAATCCTTGATTTAAGTTTAAAAAAAAGAACTATCTACAAAAAAAAGGAGAAAAGATTTATCTATCTTAATTTAGTATGTATTAATTATACAAATTAAACCCTTCAACAAACAAATCACAAGAGCAGTAAAAATATAAGTACAAACCTAATTTCAATGTATAAAGATAAAAAAAATAAAAGAGACGACCTTGTTTTCTGAAATGAATAACATTCTAAATAACATAC
Source organism: Thereuonema tuberculata (assembly GCA_023159025.1). Lineage (NCBI taxonomy): Eukaryota > Metazoa > Arthropoda > Chilopoda > Scutigeromorpha > Scutigeridae > Thereuonema > Thereuonema tuberculata. Next base: position 24,720 of record JAFIDM010127699.1, on the reverse strand, counting down.
TGTATGTTTAATTGCAAATTAAAAAAAAAAATTAGAAAAGATGAATCTAAAATCAATAAAATCATTTGAGCATCTTTTAAAGAACAGTAAGTATATTTTTTTAATGAATGGAGAGAAAATCGCCAGCCGGACGATGAATATGCTTTCGCCCATTGAGCCAACATCAACAAGAATTCTGTACAATTGTTTCATCCTTATTATGGAATCATCAGCAGAATCTACTCGTTGATGTTTGGCTCGCTGTGCGGAAGCTTTACCCAAAAGCATTTTTGGTCCCGGGAATGGGCCGCCGGAATAAACAACAATAAAATAAAAAATGATCCTGGAAGATTAAACTTGCTTTCTATTGAACTTATCATGTTGCCTTTTTGTGATTAATTTCCTTAGTGCCTTTCAGTGAGAGGACAAGGGGTAAATATATTGGATCTTCCAGGATCATTTTTTATTTTATGGTTGTTTATCCCGGCGGCCCATTCCCGGGACCGAGAATGCTTTTGGGTAAAGCTTCCGCGCAGCGAGCCAAACATCAACGAGTATATTCTGCTGATGATTCCATAATAAGGATGAAACAATTGTACAGAATTCTCGTTGATGTTGGCTTAATGGGCGAAAGCATATTCATTGTCCGGTTGGCAATGATTTTCTCTCCATTTATGAATGATTACGGACGTTAAACTTGCTTTCTATTATATTTTTTTAATTTGAAATATTTTAAATACAAAAACATTTTTTTTTTACTGATTTTTTTTGTACATTAGGAAATATTCAACTTGAGTAAGACTTTAAAAGGGAAAACAAAACAAAACAAAACAAATACCAACATTGCAGATCTTGTAAAAATGAAAATTCTGTATCCCAATGAGTTTGTAAATCTTAAACAAAACAATTACCTTTCTAAAAATGGAGTGAAGAATTTCTTCAGTGTAGCCACCATTGGATTCATCATTCCTCAATGCTCTCCATTTTACTTTCAACCGAGGTAGAACTTTAGCTTCAACCTCTGAAAATAGAAATTAATAATGAAAATCCATTTCTTTCATAAAAATTAAATTTTTTTTAAATTTCTAAATAAGTTATTTTGGTATTATAGAAATTAATAGGCCATCCCCTGTGTACATGCACCTGTTTTTCTATATCAAATAGACTTTGGTTAAGGAAGAATATTATATTTAAAATATTGCAACGTTTCGGCAATTATAGTTCTAATTGTCATTTTCGAATTACAAATAAATAGAGGGATCGGAAATAAATAAACAATCTTGAGATTCAACAAAAAAAAGGTTGAATACATTCATTATTGATTGGGGGGGGAGGGAAGGAAACATAACTCAAAAAAGGCCTAATGTATAAGACTTCTGACTTCGGATCAGAAGGTTGCAGGTTCGATTCCTGTCGTGGATGTTTCATTGTAAAAATTATTTCTGTTTTCCATTCTCACAGGAAATTG
>JAFIDM010127699.1:0-23173 GCA_023159025.1 Thereuonema tuberculata | reverse complement strand
AGGGATTTTCAACACCGAACATAGGTGGAGCCACTGAAGTGTTATGAAGCAGTGATAGGTGGCAGGTGTGGTCATGTGACTAGAGTAACAGTCTGACTTTGTTCAAGATGTTGTGCTAGTATATAGTCCAAATAGTGATGATTGAAGCAATGAACAGTTATCTGTTTTATAACTGTTATTCGTTTTATCCAAAGGTGTCAGGAGTACAGAAATTCATCTCTGCATGAATGATGTGTACCAAAAATGCATGTCTTTGTCACATATTAAAAAAGTGAAGTTAGCGGTACTTAGATGGGTGGAAATCGTTGACTGATGATTCGAGACTAGGTCAGCACACGTGCGATCAATGATGTTTCAATAGCGGACGTTCACAGTCTCATTCGGGAAGTCAAGGTAGAGGCACTTGCCGACAAAGTTGAATATGTGTTGGGAATGTACACACCATTATCAAGGATTGTCTGAAATACTGGAAGATTTATGTGCAGTGAATGCTAAACAACTTGGATTCTGTGCAGAAAGACATTCGCATGGGTTCTTCCCTGGTACATTTGCACCAATATCAAAAGGAAGATGACCGTTTCATCGACAGAATCATTGCAGAAGATGAAACATGTCTTGCTAAGAAGGCCTTTGGCTTGTTCTCATTTGAATGACCCTTATAGTCCATAAGTTTCTTGGGAAGAAAATTCTCTAACAAATTGTTAAATGAAGCAAATATTAAATGCAAAAATTTCCCTGGCTGCTTGAGCCTCATTCTGTTAACATCCTGAATCAGCCTTGTTGACAGTGTTCTTTCTATCTTTTACAATATTACCGAGGTATAATACATTGCATAGTTTCCCTGAATTTCTATTTTGCACAAATCTTTGTGTCATCTTTGATTTACAGGAAATTGCTTCCTTAAGTAATATTGCCAGAATCCCTGTTTTGATTAATTAACAGTGTTTTAGAGATGTTATATCTAGTTTCATAAAACTCTACAGTGTAGAGTTTAGCTTTTTATCAACAAAAGGAATGAAACCTTTTTGTTTTTGTTTTTTTACATGAAATTAACTTTTTACTAAACTTGTTTTTCACTCAGCTTAAAAGAACAAAGGATATATTCGATTGCTAATGCATTTCATTAAAAAAAAAACCTTAACTAAATATTTATATTAACAAAAGCTTTCATATTTATTAAAACACTTTTGAACTGGGTATAAAAGTAAAATTTTATCATCATCGTACAGTGGATTTATAGTAAAACATCAGTTGAAACATTGGCAGGAAATAATGTTCTGAATGTTCATGACTTCTTGAGTTTCTGATGTCTGGATAAAGAAATTGCTTTGAAGAGCCGAAATAAATTCTGTTGAATGTTTATTGCAGAATTCCGGCTGATAATCCTTCTCAGTCTATTTCTGCAATTACAAACAAAGTGCTGCTACTGCAGTAAATTCACAATAATGTTCCAGACTGACAAGAAGCAAGGCAAAAAAGTGACAAACATTCTGCCACATATTGATGCACGATGGCCAAAACTTTCAAAAAATGTAATAGTTTTAATCTCAAAAAATACTATTACAAAAATACATTCAATGGGAAATTTACAAGAGCTTTGTTCTTGAGAAATTCCTTCTCCTTCCAAAGTCCGACAGGTAATAAATAACCACCAGCAATCTGTCAAATTTCACTCAAAATTTTTTTTCCTTTTATCTTATTGTGGTTCAAGAATTTTTTAAAATTTTGATATATTTTCCTTAAAGCAAACATTTAATAAAAAGAAAATAACAAATAAAGTTTAACAGCCCCATTTCCAGATTAAACAGAAATGAATGTGAAATAAGACGAATGAAAATAATGTAAATGTGTAAAAAAAAAGGTGCGAAAAACTGAAAAAAGAAAAAAATATGCATTACCTGTTAAGTTATTAATAATTACTCCCTCTGTCCCATAATAATAGTAGCAAAAGAAAATAAATATAGAATGCAATATTCAAAAACTAGATTAAATTAAACAATAAATTAAAAATATTACTCCTAATTTTTATTTTGAATGTTCAGATAGCTTCTGGATTGTTCAATTCTTCTTCATTTTCTTCTTCTTCTTCTTCTTTAAGTCGTTTAACAAGCGCCTGGATCCGGATTGCCACGGAGCCAGTACGCTGTTGTACGTGTTATGGCTTGGCCAACACCATAATTTCGTTATTGTTTTGCATCTAACGTAATTGTACCTTTCTGCAACTTATCGTTTTTCTTTTGATGCATCAAGAACTGGACAATCACAACTCGATCTTTGCTTGAAAACTCTCTTTTTTTCATCTTACTTTTACAGCGAGTTGATATTCAACTGAAAAAAAAAAAATTGATTTCGATCAGCGGATGAAATTAGAAAAATAGTTATTAATCGTAATAATTAGGGTAACCTAAAAAAAGAAAGATGTGTCAAAACAAAGGACAGATATCATGAAACATTGATTTTTATTGAAGGCTTAGCAATTTTGCGCTACAACATAAACTTACAGCTGCATTCGCCAGTAATTCCCGTTTAAATATTCACTTGCTACTATTATTATGAGGCAGAGGGAGTATATTGTATTTAAATATTATAATATTTCCCTTTTCTTTTCAGCAGTGAATATCAAACTCCGGATCCTCCAAGAATTGTTTTAAATAAGTTGGAACAACTTGGTTACAGAGTTATTGCATCGTGTGGAATTGGACAAACATGTATTTGGACACTCTTTAAGCCCTCCTAGTGTCTCATCTAACATTTTTATTCTGTAAATAGTTTTCTTTTCCCTAAGACTGCCACTAATAAATATTTGAAACTTGTAATTATCATCAGTGTCTCAGTGAAAAATGTTCTTCATCTGGTATTTTAACAAACAGCATTGTACATAAACAACATGAATTGCTAAACAACAAAGGGGAGACCACATTGTTTACTAAGTGACATCCTGAAACATGTTTCACGCTCTTTGGCGATCATTGGCCAGGAGCAGTCACCAGTAAAACAACAAGGTCTCTGTTTCATGGTGGCTTTGTTGTTATTAATAATTCAAATGCGCAGTTTGAATTTTTACACTTTAAAAACATTCATTCATGCGAGCAATACATATTTCATGGTGGCCTAATGGATAAAGCATTCAGTTTTTAAGACAAAGGATGTTAGATTGATTCCCCAAATTAGCAAAAAAATTTTTTTTTTCTTTTTATTCAGGCCAAGTGATTGTATCTTCACTGTCATATAATCATGAATTTCTATGCCAAGCCTGTTAGTTTAATTCACACAATGTTAATGTTTTATACAATGTTCTGCTGGAATATTTGGTAACTCAGGATTGCCAGTAATTTCTTTTAATATATTTCTTATTGTTGGTATTTGATTTTGCAAAAAACATTTTATGTACGTTACCTCTAATTTCAGTGCACAGAAATTAATCACAAATTTTATCGGAACGTGATGTATTTGCTTTCCGAGGCCTCTTCTTGCCTGGTGTGTGTGTGTGTAAAATTCCCTCCTTTTGAAATTCTTTCTTAATGACATCAAAAGATGTCACTGATATTCCTGTCAAAAATGTCGTTTTCTGAATGACTTCATCAACTGACAGGTGCTGTTCCAATTCTCTTTACCTTGCAATATTTAAAATTATTTGTTTTGCATTGCTGCGAATCATCTGACCCTTATTTTCGAAATATTTATAAGGAGAGGAGTGCGATGCATTGGAGATTGCCACGTTGAAATGAGACCCTCAACATCATTAACCAATCAAATGTTCCGTTGCTATGTGATCAAAAATAAACAAATCTAACAATCTGAACAGCTACATTTTCTGTCTCTTAATCAAATCAACAATAATCTTCTAAATTCAGAATGAAATAACAAGAATGCCGGAACTATATTCTTCGCTGCAGAATAATGTGTTACGTGGTTCTCTGACGTCACTTCAATCTTTATAAGAAACTTACTGTAATTATGTTATGTGTTGGTCTTAGGCGCACACCATCGAATGCTTTCCCAAGGCAAACCATGATCACGGGGTGAAGGAGAAGGGTAAGGAGGGTGTGAGGAGACCGGCTAGGAAAAGGGAGATGCCGTGGAGAGTTAGCCAAGCAGCGGGAAGTCATCAATGGCTCGCACCTTTCAGGTAAATAATAGTGAGACAAAAACAGGAAGAAGATTTACAAGAAAGAGTTTATTATAGACGATGATAATAAGAATAGATAAATATCTAGAATTACAATATGCAACCGGTCATAGGGCTCATACAAACTGTCCAGGAATCGGGGGATTTGAAGAAAGCCGAACACAGGAGTGGGTATCGCCAGTAAGTCCAACGAACTTTCGCAGTCTGGTTGTTGATGGGAGATTCTGTATTCTCAACTTCCATGGATGCAGCAGACAAGATGTTTCAGAAGTCGGGTGCTAGGAAGGGCCCTGGGAAAGATCGCACAGGGCAGTTCCTCTCCAACATTCAGCGATCGAAGGTCAATGATGGGTCGGGTTCTTGCAAAGCCGTTTCATAGATTCTCTTCCAGAATGGCGCAGCCCGCGTATTCCGGTACAGATTTGATGGATCTGCCAGCTTCAGTCAGGGGAAGTCGGAAAATGAAGACACGGAAGGCGGACAGGGTTTTTTGGCTATTGGTACTGCATTCCGCTGGATCTGGGTTGTTTCTTTGCAGCTGCCGTCCACATACTGTTGCCGGCATCCACTTGGGGGCAAACGTCAGAAGGTGAAGGCAGGCAGGGTCCCTGACGAATGGCACCGCTGACTACGGAAGCCTTGGTCGTCTTGCCTATTTCTCACCTTCTCACATGCTGCTCTCTTTTACTCTTGGAATCCGGTGTTATATCCATGGAGGGGTGGCGAAGCATATCCTTCCCCTCACTGCTTCTGGTACAGCTCTCTTTATTAAGACATCTGGATCGGCCGTTCCTTTTGTTTTCCCCCACTGAGAGAAGATTCCTGATTCCCTTTACAACAGGGGGGAAAATTGGAAGAAAGCTTCTGTTAACAAGGGAAACAATAGGCTGCATGGCCTGATTGCCTTTGTGCACCATCCGAGAAGCTTTTTTGGGCCACTTCTGAAGTCATTAAAACAAAGCACAAAAGTTTCTTGGGCAGGGATCAAAAGTAAGGAACCTATCAAATAGATAGATATAGAATTAGAAAATAATCAGAAAAAAGTATTTATATGTATACTTACAGAAATATTATACCGAAGGAATGGAGACGAGTGGATAAGCGAAAGCGCTGCGGCACGAAGGACATTCATGACAATTAGTAGGTCACACAACATTAATTATGATGATTTTACGATGGTAGTCACTTCAATGATGTGGATTGTTAATTAAGTAAATTACACCAACTGCAGTGTACTTATGCACTTTGCATGCAATTGATATTCTTTTGAAGAAAAATTGATTTTTGAAAATATTCTCTCTGTCTAGTCACAGAAATGAATCATTGTTTAAAACCAGCCTTTTCTGATTCAAAGAAAATTCAAAATTGAGTCAAAGAAGTTGCAATAGATATGTCTGTATTTGTTGTAAAAATTGTAAAGTGTTGTAAAACACTTACAATTTTTGATCTTATATAGTTATAAATAATTGTTAAGCACATTTCAAATGGCAAGTCGTACTATAGAAAATCAGACGATCAATTCATCTTATGGATTGTCTTCTGAGTAGTTCTTGGAGGCCATTTCACATGACTCCGAAATCGAAGATAATTTTTCACAGGAAATGATGTTAATATCCGATCCTAAATGGAAGCGGAAATTACTTCCTTTGGAGCGAAGCGAAGAAAACAACTGAAAATGGAAGCTCCAGTTTTGCGTTCTCGTTTTCTAACTATTCAATAAAAGTATATGACACTTTTACAAATACTGAGAGTTGCATCGGCACCAATTTGAAAATGAAAGGGAGCGAACAAGGATTGAAAGGGGATGATGGGTTCCAGTCGTGGCCCTACCAAATGGTGTGAAGAGCAGCCGCTCAAGGCACTGGATCAGAGGGGGTGCCAAAATTCATGTTATGCAATGAAAAAGAAAGGCATCTTATCAGAATAGCCTTCAATTAAGGGATACCAATATAAGATCTAGCTGAAAACATGCTACGGCCGCTGCTGAGGGGCTCAACTGCATGGAGGAATGCTCGCTTGACGCCATGTTTTCAATGAATGATTCCTGCTCTTTGCTTTCGCAGAGGATCATGAGATTACAGAAATCTCGTCGTTGATTGGTTCAGGAAACTGTCGTTCGTACTGCGTCACAAGGACGACCATTCCATTTGGGCATGCCTGCGACAAAATTTTAACATTCAAATCGTTTGTACAGTCGACGTCGGAAATTTTGTGGCCCCGTGAAATAGAATATGTTTGATTCTTAGATCTGCTGTCCGATTTTCGGATACATGTGAAATGCACTTTATTCTATATGATATTTAGTTGCATTCTGTTCAGTGAAAGAACGTGCAACAACGACATAACTCAAAAATAATCATCAGGTTCTTTGCAAAAAAAGAATGTGTCTTTGTACTGGTAGAACAACAGAACTGAGCTTCTAAATTTGCCACGTGAGAGCAGTTTTGCAATCTAGTATTGCATAAACACATTTAAATATTCAACTTTCAAATTAATTTTCTAGACAATGATGTGTTTAGTCTTCTGATACAAGCATCATTAAAATATCATTAATCACAACAATCGCAACAATTGCGCCTTTTGCATTAGCAACAATCACATTTATAATAATAAGGAAATTAAAGCAATAATTCAACATAAATTAAACAAAACGACAAATTCTTGAATAAGTTCTTGAACAAGTTTTTGAATAACTAGTGAACATTATCACAGTTTAAGGGTAGATGAAAATTCTGAGGAGCAATGAAATTTCAGGTGTTAAGGTTTAATTTTGAGATAGCATTATTATATTTTCTTATACATATCAGAAAACGTTGCGAAGCGTTGTGATGGGTTTACTAATCGCTATCACTACCTTGTTTGAGTTGTGCCATTGTTACAGCAAAGTGTGATATCTTTAAATCAGATATACAACACTTATCAGAAATAAAACACTGTGATATTAATCTTGACTCTTCAAACTGCTCCTCAAGGAAGCTCAAATGACTGCAAAATACAGGATGTTTCGGAAATGGTAGACAAAGCGAAGAGATACGGGTTGCAAAGGTCATTTTGAGTCGAAGTGTTCAGTGACATTTTGTTGTATGGGCCGTAGTTTTAGAGTTAGGGAATGAATGCTTTGGGAGTGGTCCCTAATCAAAGAGAGCTCAGTTCTGACTATTTTCAGCATTTTCTTTAATTATTCTACCTGTTTTCAGTCATGACATTTGTTATCCAGATTGCTTTATGTAATAAACCTTTACCTTATTACTTACACTTCCTAATGTGAACTGAGCTTTCTTTGATTAGGGACCATTCCCAAAGCATTCATTTCCTAACCGCGGCCCGTACAACAGAATATCATAGAACATTTTTGACTCAAAATGACTTTTGGAACCCGTATCTCTTTGCTTTGTCTACCATTTCTGAAACACCCTGTATATTGATAAGTAACGTCTAACTGAAATAGGGTCTCTATACTTTATACATTGATTAGCTCAGTTAAAATTCAACATTTGTAGCATTATTAAAACAATGGTTCTCAACTTTCATATTAGGAAGAGGCTTCAAGAACACCTGATTATCTTATCACACTACAAGAGAAACGGTTGAGTTAATCCCGAATGGCACAAGTTCATTAGTGTTCAGTGCTCTTAGTAAGTGAAGATTTATCGTAATAAGTTAAAAGTAAGAGCCTCTGAACTTGATAGGAAATAATTTATTTTGTCAATATCTTCAACTTGGCAACTTACTTTACAGTATTTGCTATGTTGTTTGTATAAATAATTCTCCTCTTGTTAACTGAGGGGCAACTGTACTTAACATACTCCTAAAGATATAATAATCCTCAGGACAGAATTACTCTCTATATATCAATATGCTCTGTTTATGATAATAGTTATATTCCTTTGTATTTAAAATAAATGACAAATTAGAAAGTTAAAATACAAATAGAAGCATTTTTTTGTTGATGTTGTACACCTGAAGATTTAGAGGAGTTTAATGTGCAAAAGATGAAACATGAAAAAGGGATAAAGAATAATGCATATTTCATTCACGCCTTGAGTTATTGTCAAATGGTAATCTGGGACAATCAATTCAAAGGTGTGAAAAGCTATTGGAATCATTCCTGCTCCAGGGAGTGCGATCCCACACAAACAAACAAACAATAAGAAAATCACTGCAACTCGTACAGTATCAAAACCATGGCCAATCAATGCTAGGCACAAAAAGTATTTAATAGAGAGATCAACCCAATACAAAGACCAAAGGGGTCGAAATATAGGACTGTTTAATGTGCAAAAATGAAACATGAAAAGGGGATAAAGAAAATGCACATTTCATTCACGCACTGAATTATTGTTAAATAAGAATCTGGATCAGGAGCAGAAATGATCCCAATAACCTTTCACGCCTTTAAGTTGATTGTCAGTATGGGTAAATCTTTCTGACAAGTCCTAATAAGGACAAAACAGCTGTCCCAGATTCTGATAACTTGAGGCATGTGCATTTTCTTTATCCCCTTTTTGAAGCCTGAATATTGTTTATCAATAAAGTGAGAAGATGGCTCCAGTCTTCAAATAAGGGACCCAGAATAGGAACTGTCATGGATCTTGAGATATTGTTTTAATAGTTACTTGCTTTTACTTTTTCTATTAACACTTACTTGATTTTAAATTTATATGCTTGGTGATGATAATCTATCTTGTCTCATAAAATGGAATGGCTTGGCATTTCTTCGAAGGCTATATCAAACACAAATTCTTTGGTTATTTGTGAAAATTCAAATAATAATTCTGACGGCTATAATATGCAAATAACCAAGTATCTATCCAAAGAGATTAACACAGCCACGCTTTATTTTCCCTGTTTCTTCAATTCATAAAACAAGAAAGTAACAATAAAAATTACAAAATGTGCAAACAGATTAACCTTTTTATAAGCAGTGGACATTACTATAATTAAATTTATTCCCAATGATTTCAAAATTTATTGATGCCATTATAACATGAACTCAAATAAAGTCAAAATTTTTAATATTCAAATATAGAAAATTTATTTGTAATTATTTCAAAATAAAATACAAACAGATCAACTGTTTCTGCGAGAAACTGACATCAACACTTTCCAATTGGACTCTCGTTAAAAGAGTATATACAAGTATCTTATTGTATTGTAACTTAACACCTACAATAGTTTGAAGTCTTAAATATTTACAAAGATCTGGTTAAGAAGCGTTTGACCAAATCTATCTTTAAAAAGATGTAAAAGTTAAAGAAATCTTATGCAGAATTATCACAAAAAAAAGGCAAATTAAACAAAAAACATTATGATAAAATAAATTAGCCAGGGCGAATGGGATAAAGTATATGGGTGGAGAGAAAAACTGCACTGGCTCTTGAAAATACTGCATAAATAAAAAGTCACATCCAACAAACATTGTTCTAATTCAGGGTTTGCCTTGGCTATCGTGTTCACTACTGAAGCCTTTGGGAGTTCAATTCATGAACCACCTTCGCCCTCGTCTTTCATCATATCTTCAATAAGTTTCCTCCTTTCTTCTGCTTGCCTTAATTTCATTAAAACAAGACTTTCATAATCCCGTTCTGTGACAGAAGTATTTGTACTCTGAAAGAAAAAGCAGTCGAACTATTACAACATACTATATATACAGCAATGAAATATATTTTACGAATATATAATAATCCAAAAGTAGAATGTATTTTGTTGACTAAAATTACAATTTTTTGATTCAAAAGTTTTTATTTTTCTCTATTTATAATTTACAAGTATAAATTTACTATTCAGATCATTATGGAAAAGTATTATTACTCCTTTTACAGTTGGAAATATTGATAACTGTAAAAAAATTAAAATGTATTTTCTAAACTCATTTTTTTTTTTAATGGAGAGTTTATAATTATTATTACTAAGGTCATTTACATGAAATCTGGAAAAATGAATGAAATCCACAAAGGAGGGAAAAATTTTATGTTAACCTTCATAGTAAAATCCCATCATAATCTGGACGGTTTTGCAATTTTATTACTAATGCACAGTTTGCTTAAGAGATCCTTTATGTGCTGCCATTCTTTACCTGCTCATCAGTTGAATAATGCCCTCGTATGTGTTACAATGTAACACTTAAAATTTCAAATCCTGAATCTCATCCTGATATAATGGGCTATATGAGAACAAGATGATAAGTTGTAAATAGAGGACAAATCCCACGGTTTCTGTTTTATATGCTTTAGGCGATTGAGTAACATATTGCATTAATCTTCAGAATTCACTGTTTCATGTTTTTCCAGGTTGTGATAAAAAAACAGAACCTTTAAGTTTCAAAAAAATATTACTGGAATCCCAAATGTTCTGCTAGTCCTGGCCAAATTGGATCTTTACTAATTTTGTATACTTTTTTTTTTTGACTCGTTTCGGCCAACAACGGACCACGCAGCTAGCCCCACCAGACAATGTCAGGACGAGGCTAGAATAGTCAAGGGGGGGGGGGGGGCGAGATTCTCATCTCAACCGGAATAACCCCGAAATTGTAAGTTCCAGGGGTGAAATGGACGAAACACAGAAGAAGAAAGAAACAGCCATGCCACTACTGGGATTCGAACCCAGGTGCCGGCACACTGGCCACACGGCAGACCGCCGTCTAGACCGCTCGGCCATGCCCGCACGGCTCATTTATTTATACTGTTCTTAAACTTTTGGGCTTTCTTTATAGATTTGCAATTGTTGCATCTATGATGGACCGTACTGAGGAGATATTTGCTAGATATCTGCAAATACTACTTTAAGAAATCAAATACAAATCACATCTCATTTGTGCATCTTCAAAATGATAATTACAGCTTGAACTGATTTTTTTTTCTCCATGTTAATGTCAAAATGTGATGACGTCAAACAACAGTAATGCTCCATGTCAACAGCAGTTGGCTGGCAGTATGTACTTCATTTCTTATTTTTTGAGTTTCCGTGTGAATTACTTTTGCATTAATGTCCAATTAATAAATTAATATTAGCTTTTATTAAATTGAAACTAATTCCAACAACTCAACTAAACAAAATAAAGCAATATCTTACAACTGGCTTTGCAGATGGCTGAGGACCATCAAATTTTAAATTCCTGACTTCAGTTTCGACAGGTTTTCCTTGAACCCACGAAATTTTTAAAGGATTTGTTCTTAAACCCGTTTCGCACTGAACTGCTGCTGCCTGAAACAAAATTAAATATATATTATATATATAAAAAAAATAACTGTTAGAAAATAAATTACTGTAGAAAATGAATGGGGAAGGAAACTTTACAACATGACACTACAGTATTGGGCAAAACAAACAGTAGTTTGTTCCACATCCCCACACGATAATAGGGCATGTCTGAACAAAATGATCTAATTGAATATAAACTGTATAGTCACTGATATAGTAAGTGGTATTTTGAAGTCGAGGCAATAAAGGTTCTGAGTAGGGAAGAAACGGTATTTTTAGTCAAATACTGTATTAGAACCATTCATACGGTCTAATACTAAAAGACATATGTTTTGGAAATGCAGCATACTTTCGAAATATGTGACAAGTGTGATTCTTGGTGTCATCCAAAAATCCCAATGGACAGGTACTGTGCTGACACAGCAATAAAGGGTGGACGTGGCCATGAACTAAACTAACAAACGAGACTCACGGCCGTTTTTTGGAACAGATGCTTACCTGTCGTATAGCTGAAGGCATTTTATTCATGAAAACTTTCGTAGCCACGTAGAAATTTGCAGAAATGGAATGAACTGTGTCCGCTGTAACGGCAAACGTTTAGAACATATTGTACACACCTTGGACGAATAATGGCAAGTTACGGTATTCCTGTACTATGTAACTAATATTTGATTATATTTACTGCTCCCACTTGGTTTCTGTCTTTTATTACTGTTTGTTTTGCCCAATACTGAACTTTCCGCAGAAACCTGCAAATAATAGATTTTAATATTTAAAATTTATTTTATTCTTAACAAATATAAGGGGCATTCAAAAAGAAACGAGCTGGAGGCCTAGGAACAGAAACCAGTACCGGTATATCAGAAGTATTGGCCCTGGCTGTTAAGGCACTTGTCCCCCTGCAACACAAGGCGGTGAATGGCTGTCTCGTAAAATTCTCGGGGCTGCATTGTGAATCAGTTCCGCAAGTACTGCATGACATCGTCGTCCAAGGTGAATCGTTTGCCCCTCAGAGCCTTTTGTAGGGGACCAAAAAAATGGCGTAATCACAGGGAGAGAGGTCTGGACTGTATGGAGGGTGATCGAGAACCTCCCACTTGAATTTCTGCAAGAGTGCCGTGATATGGGGCCTTGCATTGTCGTGGGGCAGAATGACCTCACAGGCAAGCTCACCTGTGAGGTTATTCTGCTCCACAGGCAAGCTCACCTGTGGGGCAAACGATTCACCTCGGACGACGATGCCATGCAGTACTTGCAGAACTGATTCACAATGCAGCCCCGGGAATTTTATGAGACAGCCATTCACCGCCTTGTGTTGCAGGGGGACAAGGGCCTTAACAGCCAGGGCCAATACTTCTGACATACCGGTACTGGTTTCTGTTCCTAGGCCTCCAGCTCGTTTCTTTTTGAATGCCCCTTATATTAATAGCTGATAACAAAGAAAGTTATATTTGAAATTTGCTGAAACCAGTATTACTTACTGCAGCATTTGGCGTGACAAACTCAACCATAGCACTTCCTTTCTTTGAATTTGAAACTATAAGACAGGCAATTTCTCCATACTAAAAAAGAAACAATGACTTTATTTACACTTTTAATCAAATTCCAAATGAACTTTCTTTACAGCATACAAAACAATTCATCAATAAAACAATGATAAGTTTATTTATTTATTTATGCTTGAGTATTTTTCTAAATAGAAGACATATAAAGCTGAAATAATATTTTTATTTCTACATTTTTATAATCTGACTTTTTTGTTCTATACTGAGTACACATCTTTTTCAATAATGCTATTTTTTTTCCTATGACAAACTAATAGGGGGAAAAAAAAACAAGCCGTAAATCTGTAAGACATTACCATATCCTGTATATGTCTATGGAATTTAATGAGATTTTAGGAAACATTTTAGATATATATGTACATCCAGAAAAATCTGCCAGTTAATCGGAAAAGTTAGAGATTTAATAAAGGAAAAGCTTTTTTCAAAATTCAATATTGAAATGTGTGTATGATATATTTTCGGTTCAAGAATTTGGGGTGGGTGGGAGTGGGAATCTTGTGAGATGATTTTTTTTTTTTTTTTTTAAAGGATAAGTGTTATGTAGAAAATGTCATTTGTGATACCTAAAATTACTTTGCTTATTTCTTCTCTTTGATATATTGTTATGTTTGCTGAGAATTTATATGGAAAGATTGTAGGAACATCCAACAATATCTTCATTTTTGTTGCAATTGCAAAAAAAAAATGAAAACTACAACAATGGCAAGCTAAACTCTCAGCATTACCGTATCAAAAATAAGGTTATAATTAATGTTTTGTATCAAAAAATCAAAATCCATTTTACAACTACTACGTTATGACTTACATCAGATGCACATGCTATTTCTTGGGCTTTATTCACACAAAAGATGCTGCAATTTCTGGAAAAACAACATTTTTGGGTAGTCCATTTCAAAAAGTTAAATTTTTTATCTCAAAAACTGGAACTAGCGGAGACCCAAAAATTCTTACGGCACTCCATGCCAACCACCAACTCTAGGGTTGTGGAGAGAAGACGACAACAAGAAAAGTTTAGAATTTTAAGTTGCTAGTAAATCTCTATAATTCAAAAATGAAAATAAAACAAAACTGAGGGTATAAGACTGACGATATAAAGTTGCAACTGAACTTATATTTTACTGTGTATCTAATGTTTAGAGTGATGATAAGTTTATCAACAATCGGAGTTATCAAGAATTTTCATTAGTATAATGAAATTATATTCTAGTTTTTTAACATATTAATATGTTAATTCTTAAATATTATTATGTTAAAAATTTTTAAAAAAACTTACATTTTTTTAAAAGCCTAAAACTTCAAGAAAATGTAGATTAAAACTATAATAATTATGTTAGTTTTGTATCTGTAATAAATCATACTTATTCACATTGAGATTTAAATACTTTTTAGGGAATCCATGTTAAAAAAAAAGAATAAAGAAACAATTTTTGTTTTAATGAAACTAGCAGAGTCTGCATTACTAATCTTCATTCAGAGTCATTGTTCAACAGTTGCTGCATTACAAAGAACCATTACAGCAATTTCCTGCTCCTCATTGTAATTTTACAAATGCAATGAATCGCACTGCTATCAACAATATTTGGAGGCTAGGGGTTTGCACTGTTAAACTGGACTGAAATTACAAACCCCATGCATTTGGGGTTGCTCTTTTGAATTTCCCAAAGTTTTGTACCCGCTGGTGGTGGAATTTCTTATCTGATTTTTTAAGCTACAGCCCAGTAATCTCTACAAAATACCAGAATTTCAGCTTTCTAGGTTTTGAGAAATATGCGAAATTGAATGGATAAATTTACTCATTATCTTTCCCAAGTTTTTTATCTTGGGCACAGTGGCCGAGTGGTCAGGACGCTTGGCTGCAGGTTGGAGGAGGCAGGTTCGATTCCCGGCCTAGATAGAGGGCGGGGATTTTTCCTCACTCCTTTCTCCTCCAAACGGGTCCTAGGGTCTACCCAGCCTTCTCTAGAATGGGTACCGGGTTTCTTTCCCGGGAGTTAAAGGCGAGCGAGTGTCGAACTGAAGCCCTGGCCTCAACGTAGCCCCGTTGGTCGAGCTGCTGCAGCCTGACCTCCCGCGATCTCACAGGCGTGAATACGCCTGTAGAAGGGAGCATTTTAACTAGTTTTCATCTCCTTTTTGAATAAATGCTTTTGTTGTAAGGATTCCTGTTTTTTTTTTTTTATATTATAAATTCAGAGATTCCTCTGCACCATCCACAAATTTCAGCTTCTCAGGTCAACGTGAAGTAAGTAAGGTTATCTGGGCAACTAGACTTAGGCTTTGATTAAAATCAACAATCAAATAATATTATCAGATATTACATTTATTTTACTCCATCAATAGATATACTGTTGCAATCAGCATTTACACTTTTGCATAAGCTTTTTTATCTTCTTCTCTTGAAAAGCTCCTGTTAATTACCCAAGGCAATTACTAAAATGTAGATCCCAATTATTGCTCTATTGCAATTAAAAAAAAATAATATATATATTCGCAATTTTGTTCTTTTTAAAATACTAGCTATATGGTCTAGGCACTGACCATAATGCAACTAAGATGTACTCTTTAAGATTTGGCTCTTTCAATGTGTTCAACGGCTTAAAATCACCAGGAAAGGTCTGCTCCAGTCTTCCCTTGAATCTAATATCCTTTCTATATTCTGTGGAAGGTTCACAGCAAACAATCACAAGTCATCTCCTATCTAATTTCCATACTTAAGAGATGTATGCTTTCCATTAATACAAAAGTTAAATACCAATTTTTCTCTAACCGACATTCTTCTGAGGTGGATTATCATCAAGCTGTGGTACAATTTAGGTAATGTTGTGGAAAAATAAGGTAGGGATAGCGATTAGTAAACTAATCACAATGCTTCGCAACGTCTTCTGATACGTATAGACAATATAATTGATATTGCTTTAATTTCCTTATTATTATAAATGTGATTGCTGCGAATGCAAAAGATGCAATTGTTGTGATAGTTGCTAATGATATTTTAATGATACTTGTCCACAGAGAAACAAAACTGGAATATAAGTCTTCTGTTCCTTATCAGAAGACTAATATTCAATGTGGCGATTTGGAAGTAGTAGTTTTGTTTCTGTATCTTTAAAATCATCAAACACAAATGCAATGAAAAGCATCAACAAAGAAGCGGAGACAAAAAAGTAATTACAGAAAATAGTTCTACAGTACGTTATACTAATTAACAACTAGCATGGTTGACTTCCTGATTCAGTCACTTTGATTTTGACCCATAAGAATGTAATGGAAATGTATTTTGATCTCACTGTAACTTCGAAGAGATGCAAACTGAATACACGAATGAAGAAAACAAGAAATTGTAACAGCACAATTTCGTATAATGCTCATGTTCCCAAAATTTTACAGAAAATTCGAATAGAATTTCTTACTTTTATATAATAACATTTTATTTATTCAAATATACAATCTCCTGAATTTTTTTATAACATGATGAAGTATAAAGAACCAATCGTATTTTTAAAAGACTGTAAACGAACTTCAACAAAGATCCGAAGAATTGATTTACTTCTCCTTTCTTTGTGTTACTACTGTTATGTTTGTGTTTTTAAAGCTCTTATGGTAAAAAGGAAGAGACAAGATGACATATACGAAATAAATAAAAACTCTTTTAGGTTAGGAATTCAAACGCACAAATGCACTGAGAGAAGGGCGTGAGAAATTGCAAAACCACTGGAAAATGTTGCATTCCTATTATGCATGTAAATTATGCTATTTATGTGTAATCTTAAATTACTTAATGCATTATTGCCATTTAACATTGTTACATATTCTTTTAATTGAGTGGTGCACAACCTGAGGCCTGCTGGTATATTTGCTGCGGCGCAGTAGTGTCAAACTTAAAATTAACTATGAGCCTTTCCATTGCTGCCAACAGATAAATTAAAAAATGTGATAACTTGCAATAGCAACTGTCTCAGACTTTACTACTGGAATGTTGGTATAAAACACAACTAGCTTGTTATTTGATAATTTGAAGTTTATGTAAATTACATTTATTATTAATTAGTATTATAAATGGCACTGTCAAATCATTAATTAAAAAGATATAGAAAGAGCCGGAGAATGGAATGCTGTGAATCTCCATCAGAACTTTTAAAAAAATAATGGCCCTCAGATTTCCTAAGGTTGTGTACCCCTGTTTTAATTTATTTAAATTTCAGGGCTAGTAGCAGAGAAAGCTTGCAGTCCAAAAAGGTATTGTTGCTATTACATCTTTTTTTCAAATTCCACTAATTTGTTGTTGTTAATGTAGTCAAAATATAAACCTAAGATTCCATATACCATATATGCTCCAATAGAGGCCCCCGGCGTTTATTTGCAAAATTAGCCTCGGCTCCCAGCACTTAATAGAGACCGGCCATTATTAACAAAAACCTTCAGAACGCAATATTTTTACACATAAATACCGGCTAATATTAAAAACAGCTACTTTATTTGAATTTGACGGGCGAATCTTTAAGGCAATGTCAAATGACCGTTTCGGCGGCATTTTGTAAGGCAACGTACCGTAAGGTATTAGGCACTACTATAAAGATACGGACGCTTACACTAGTAACAGAAGGCAAATAAGAGTACCGGATTAAGGCGGGGACAAAAGGGGGTCAACTGCCCCGGGCGGCAAATTGAGATTGATTTTGTTATTTATTATTGCATTAAATAGTGAAAAACAGCTACAGGGGCGGGTATGGGGCTGACTTGCCCCCCTAATAAATTTCCTAGATCGTGCACTGGACAAATATCAAAGACCCGGCTACTGTTTGGCCGTGTCCTTTCTGCAGCCCGGCGCTTATTAGAGACCGGCGACAATTAGAGCCCCGCCGTTTATTGGAGCAAATTACGGTATACTACTATTTCTTGTGCAATTATTTATATAAAGAAAACTAAAATGTTTCCTAAGTAGATTTAAAAGTGATTCTATGGCACAAAAGTCTCTGAGTGCAACATGAAACTTTCATCTTTCGAGATTTAACCTCACTTTTAGAAAGCTCACCAAATTAAGTGAATTTTCAAGCTAGCAAATGTAATAACTTTCATATTTCTTATTAAAACACATCCTGTGTATATTGTGAAGGATATGAAAGGGTAGCTGCAGAAACACAAAAGATTAAGAAAAAGTGTTTGAGTTTTGAAAAACAAACCCAAAAATCCCAAATAAACTAGCAGAGGAAAGATTGCACCTTTGTTTTACATTATTGTTGCCTGTAAAAAAACATTACTTTTGGGGGGGGCTGTAAGAAAACAAAATAAAACATTGCTAAATTCTACTAAATATTATTATGATAAAAATAAAACCTTTTCTGAAATATAAAGGAATCCTTTAAAAGACATAAGTAAAAGAAGCAGAAATATAGAAATTAAGACTATTAACCTGATCCTAG
This sequence comes from Thereuonema tuberculata, assembly GCA_023159025.1. NCBI lineage: Eukaryota > Metazoa > Arthropoda > Chilopoda > Scutigeromorpha > Scutigeridae > Thereuonema > Thereuonema tuberculata. The sequence goes on along the minus strand of JAFIDM010127699.1, from coordinate 4,859 downwards.
ATTACAGAAGTTTTGAACTTCCGATAGATGTATCTACCACTCATTAAGTTCATCAGGAAATAATTGATAGCATTCAAAATTCAGATACCTTTCAAATCAAATGCTGAGTTTTGGCAATACAGCAAAAAAATACTTCTTGCCTCTTGAGAGTATTTTTAAAGTTCAACTTCCGTCAGAAATACGAACTACAGTAATAATTAATTCCTATTAGAGTGTTGTTGAGAATATAAACTTAAATATGTCGATAAGAGCTATAATGCAACTAATATTTTGAGAGTAACTTACAATTTTGAAAGCAAATATAGCAAAATATAAGAAAACTTCAGTACATTTCCTTTATCAATGAAATTAAATATACAATTATTTTACAAGAAACGTCAGTTTTTGAATCTATTTTTTTTTTCTTCTTAACTTACATATGCATCCCTGATTTATTTTTAAGTTTCATTGACTTTGCAATTGCGCAATAATAATAAAAAAAATGCAGTTTGTGATTTCAATGAATCTGCTGCAGAAATTTTAATTTCTATAGCTCACTTCGCTCTGGAAGCCTTGCATTAGTTATTCGAAAAACCAAATTATATCAAATAAAGTAAAAACCGAAACTTAGAACTGAACTAAAGTTTAAATTTGAAACAATATATTGCAGTACAATATTGAAATACAACGTATTAATAAACCATATTGTATATTTATTCAGGACTGTGGAGCGATTTAAAATGGTGTGAATGCTATCTATCATCAGTTTCGGGAATGTTTTAAAGGCGTTCACTGACAACTGCAGTAGTGCCATCTATGGGCAGTTTTGGGAACTACTCGATTCACTGGAATGAAAAGTAGCCTACGTCATACTTCTTGTTCTAGACTAACTCCATGTAAAATTTCATTCTGATCCTTTGCGCTGTTGAGGCATGATTGAACGACAAAATAACAAACAAACTTACAGATTTTCACTTTTATAATAGTAGTTATGAATACTGCTTTGTTAAGGTGCTTGGCCGCAGGCTGGAGGAGGCAGTTCAATCCTAGGTGGAAATGGAGAATTTTTTCAATGCCAATGAAATTCATCTCCAGACAGGTCTTGGGTCTACCCAGCTCTCTGATGAATGGGTGCCGGGTTCAGCTTGACCATCTGATCCCAACTGAATTTGTTGGATCATGAAAATGCCAGGTGCCCTACCTCCCACAATCCTTAGAGCCATGTACATCTATAGTAGGATACTTTAACTTCTAGCTTTAAAGAACTCTGATAAGGACTCTAACTTCAAATGGTTAACACTGAAAGCTAAGAGAAAGGGTCTGTGTTCGGATACGTCAACTACAGTTAACGGTTGAGCTGCGAACTTGATAGTTAATATAATCCCTACCAAAGTATCAGAACGCACTAGTTGACACTATTGGTGGCTGTATATTTTGGTTAATTTTAGTTTTAATAAAAATTTTGAAAGACAAGGAGAATGATGAATGATTGATATAAGCAGTAGGCTACACATAACATATTTATTGGACAAGAGTAGGCAATTATGCAGATAATCTAGTCCCACACAACAAAATCAAAACAGCAAATCGAGAAAAGTGACCTCTTTTGAGTGTCACAACAACTACAATATGAGTACATGCCGTATGTACGTCACCATCTTGGTTGACGGGATCAACCAGCGTATCTGAACGACGGGGCAGTTGATCAACTCATAAACCGGTGGATGTCAACTGGGCGTATCCGAACAAAACCAAGATTTACCTACAATTTCAAGTTTGCTGTGGACATAAACTGTCTACTTAGCAACGGATTGAAAAGATAGTTGCATCATCAGTAAACTTTCAGCCACCATTACCATAAATTGTAATGTAATTTGCAAGTGATATTATAAGTGACATCTAAATTAGTCTAAAAAATTCCGTGTATTGTTGGACATTTAAGCCTAATTAGATGAGAATGGGTTTGAATATTTGCCAGATGAAGAAGTACCAGTATAAACTGTAAGGCATCAACACAAGCCATAATAGAAGAGCACCAAAGTACATGCATTGGTTCTGTAGCTTGAGTGGTGTTGGTATTTTATATGGTTGGAGGGTTCAAGTTCAATCCGTGGTAGGACTTTAGGATTTTTCTCTGGTTTATAATATTACTCCTCCAAGATGGAAATCAAATTCCCCTAGCCCTCTGTCAAATGTATTAGGAGAGTATCTAACCAGCTATTTGACATCCACTGTTTGTCTGTGTGTTGAACCATTACCTTTTAAAGGCTACCTTAAATGTTTATGATTAGGTTACAAAGTTAATACAGCAATTTATGTTTTGATAAAGGAGAATGTTGGGCTCCCCCCCCCATTCTGCATGACTTTGTAATCAAAAGAAATGATGGAAGTAGGATCAGTGATAAAATTACAATGATTTTTAGTCTACAAAATTTGAAACTGCTCATAATATTATCCTCACAAAACCTTAAAACTGATGGTGTCTTTGCTGATTCGGAGAGCATCTACAACTAAAAGAGAATAGCCTAAATCATGGTCAAAGTGGGACATTATGGACCTTTCATACATGATTAAGCTTCTCCAATCATTCAGCATCAAGGATGCCAAGAGATACAGATAATACCAATCTCTAATTACCGAAACTGCTGCAAAGACGACTTAAAACTGATGCAAAGCTGACTGTCAATATCCTACTTTCACAATGCAGACAAAAGAAAATTTGCTTCTTAAAGAAGACACTGCATTGGCATATCAGTTTGCGCTCATTGTTTTCATTGAAACTGAAGAAAGTTAACTGCTGAATAAGTTTTGCAGAGATATAAAAACATGCTTCAACACAAAAAATATCTGCAACTGCTGAAATGTGAGGTGAAAAGCAGCAGCAGAAGGATCAGAACTTCCTAAGAATCCAGATATGTAATGACGGAATTCTTCTCTTCACCACTGCACAACTGCAAAGTCAACGACTAAATAGTTTAAGAAAAATTCAGATACTTAAACTTACTTTCTTTCATGCCAAATAAAAATATATATATATTTTTAATAAATACTTTCTTTCCTGTCAAATATATATATATATATATATACATTTAATAAAGAAAATCATAGACTAACTAATAAAACAGAAAAGAACATTTTTAAATTTTTTTTGTTAATTAAGTCATTACATATCTAAAACAAATATCTGGAATTCATTTATTTATTTATGAATCCTTGATTTAAGTTTAAAAAAAAGAACTATCTACAAAAAAAAGGAGAAAAGATTTATCTATCTTAATTTAGTATGTATTAATTATACAAATTAAACCCTTCAACAAACAAATCACAAGAGCAGTAAAAATATAAGTACAAACCTAATTTCAATGTATAAAGATAAAAAAAATAAAAGAGACGACCTTGTTTTCTGAAATGAATAACATTCTAAATAACATACTGTATGTTTAATTGCAAATTAAAAAAAAAAATTAGAAAAGATGAATCTAAAATCAATAAAATCATTTGAGCATCTTTTAAAGAACAGTAAGTATATTTTTTTAATGAATGGAGAGAAAATCGCCAGCCGGACGATGAATATGCTTTCGCCCATTGAGCCAACATCAACAAGAATTCTGTACAATTGTTTCATCCTTATTATGGAATCATCAGCAGAATCTACTCGTTGATGTTTGGCTCGCTGTGCGGAAGCTTTACCCAAAAGCATTTTTGGTCCCGGGAATGGGCCGCCGGAATAAACAACAATAAAATAAAAAATGATCCTGGAAGATCCAATATATTTACCCCTTGTCCTCTCACTGAAAGGCACTAAGGAAATTAATCACAAAAAGGCAACATGATAAGTTCAATAGAAAGCAAGTTTAATCTTCCAGGATCATTTTTTATTTTATGGTTGTTTATCCCGGCGGCCCATTCCCGGGACCGAGAATGCTTTTGGGTAAAGCTTCCGCGCAGCGAGCCAAACATCAACGAGTATATTCTGCTGATGATTCCATAATAAGGATGAAACAATTGTACAGAATTCTCGTTGATGTTGGCTTAATGGGCGAAAGCATATTCATTGTCCGGTTGGCAATGATTTTCTCTCCATTTATGAATGATTACGGACGTTAAACTTGCTTTCTATTATATTTTTTTAATTTGAAATATTTTAAATACAAAAACATTTTTTTTTTACTGATTTTTTTTGTACATTAGGAAATATTCAACTTGAGTAAGACTTTAAAAGGGAAAACAAAACAAAACAAAACAAATACCAACATTGCAGATCTTGTAAAAATGAAAATTCTGTATCCCAATGAGTTTGTAAATCTTAAACAAAACAATTACCTTTCTAAAAATGGAGTGAAGAATTTCTTCAGTGTAGCCACCATTGGATTCATCATTCCTCAATGCTCTCCATTTTACTTTCAACCGAGGTAGAACTTTAGCTTCAACCTCTGAAAATAGAAATTAATAATGAAAATCCATTTCTTTCATAAAAATTAAATTTTTTTTAAATTTCTAAATAAGTTATTTTGGTATTATAGAAATTAATAGGCCATCCCCTGTGTACATGCACCTGTTTTTCTATATCAAATAGACTTTGGTTAAGGAAGAATATTATATTTAAAATATTGCAACGTTTCGGCAATTATAGTTCTAATTGTCATTTTCGAATTACAAATAAATAGAGGGATCGGAAATAAATAAACAATCTTGAGATTCAACAAAAAAAAGGTTGAATACATTCATTATTGATTGGGGGGGGAGGGAAGGAAACATAACTCAAAAAAGGCCTAATGTATAAGACTTCTGACTTCGGATCAGAAGGTTGCAGGTTCGATTCCTGTCGTGGATGTTTCATTGTAAAAATTATTTCTGTTTTCCATTCTCACAGGAAATTG
>JAFIDM010127698.1:0-48843 GCA_023159025.1 Thereuonema tuberculata | reverse complement strand
AAATAACAAAGAACAAACAAGAAAACCCTTAATTTTAATTAATCTGTATATAGTGAAAAATGCTGTGCCGGCGTATTCGTACGGTATCAGGCGTCGGTCTGCCGTGAGGCCAGTGTGCCGGTACCCGGGTTCAAATCCCGGTCGAGAGCATGGATGTTTCAATTTCCTTTCCTGTGTTATAGTGATGGTATAGTGAAAAGATACGAAAATACTAGGCAGTACACGTCTGTTGTTCTAATCACTTTAGACAACACGAATATCAATGTCAATTACATATTTATTTTCAAATTATAGTATCTATCGAATATGTACAGTACAAATTTTTCATTTTCTTAAAAAAAATTAATTAATTCCGCATTACTTATTTAATTACTCGAAATCGATAAACTTTAATCATATCAAACCGAACACTAATTAATGGATTATCTAGAAAGGGACTAAAAATTAATTATTAACATCGATGAAATATTAATAGAAATAAGACAGAAATCCAATGGTTTTCTTTGAAAATTTGTGTCACCTTTTTATGCTAATTTTTCGACGAGGACCCATTTCGTATTCAAATACAAAAGCTAGTTCATCTGTAGTCGTTAAATATGCATACTAAATTTCAAGAAGAACCATCCAGCAGTTCAAACGCTATTAGCAGAAGAATCATAGACACTCAGAGACACCACACACACAGACCGAGTGATCTGGTAAGCCTGACTTTCTTTGGAAGTAGGCGAATAAAAATTTTTACATTATTTATATTTCAGTCAAATTTTAAATTGTTACTTAGAAGACAAATTATAATTGAATGAAGCGATTTTCAGGAAAAAAATAATTAAGTTAAGTCGCTGGGGATAAGGATAGTTTTGTTTTGTCAACTTTTGAAAGTCTTTATCCGTTGTTAAAAATCCATCTCCTACATCCTATCACTTTTTTTTTAATATGTCGTCAATCTAATCTAATAAAAGTAAATAAAAGTTAATAGGTTGAAATTACATTTAACAATATACTGACAAATATCGGCGGTCTTCTCTCTTCCTCATATCTTTGACTGTATTGTATAAGGGGCGAATTCAGGAGGAGGGGAAGATATATATGTCCCCATATCGAAATCAATCACTTTTTTCTATTTTGACAGTAAATAATTCTCTCTTTTTTTTTCACTTAGAGAAGACTCGAATTAAAAAATATTACACTTGTGTGTTGTGTGTATGTGTACAGGATGGGTCACAAGTCACGATCTGATGTTTGTATGGTGTGCTATAAAATAAATGCGAAAACCAATTCAAAAACTTTATGAAACTGGAAAGGAACACCAAGTAACGACAATATGTAAAGTTCAATCTGGTGTCATTGAGCTCTTAGTCGCCTAACTTCTCAGTATGTTGACTGTCATTTTCCGCGCACTGTTAGATTATCCGCTATGTGCGTCGGTTCACTCTCCGGAGCATTACGGGAGTGATCGTCATGAAGACACTGTGAATCTCTCCTAATAAATCTGCAACAGAGCTCATCCGAATCCAATTAAACTTTTTTTTTTTTAACGTAGCATCACAACCAGTTATCGCATGTTATCAGATCACTTTATAGGTGCACCTCATCTGATCCATATCGGAAACTGGATGTTCAGTCGTTCTCGAACGGGAATCCAGTAAAGCGCTGGAGCACCATCCTGTTGAAGGGCGGCGGTGCGGAAAATGAGGGGAAACACCCGAGAAGTTAGGCAACTGAGGGCTGCAATAACACCAGTACGGACATTATCATTACTTAATCTATCATCTCGAATTTCATAAAGCTTTTCACTATTTTGCAGCGCAACATATAAAAGATCCGATCGTGACTTATGACCCATCCTGTATACATATGTGCGTGTATTTTTGTGTTCCTCTATTAACTTTTGAACCGCTAGATGGATCTTCTTGAAACTTGGTATCCATATTTACGGACCATAGACCATCCAATTTTTTTATTTGAAATCTTTTCCAAGTGGGTACTTGTCGAGAAATTCGCGCGAATTGGTGACAAAAAATTCCAGTAGAACCTCATCAGTACAAAACCTAAATTTCTGTCGATTTCTTAAACAGTTATATTAATCCTTTTAGCTTAATTTGTGCTAGTTTGAAATGTTAAATGTAATCCGACTTAGATAACTTAAGTAGATAATGAAAATTTAATTTCTTTTTTTTTCAGAAATCGGGAGAGATATATTCAATATTATAATTTAATTTGAAAGTAAATATAGGGTTTTGTTTTGTCGTTAGGAAACAAAACTCGACGAAAAAAATTATTTTTAAGAATAACATATTAAGGAAAATTGGTTTTAGGAGATTCTTATTCCCTGAATAGTTAAATTTTATAACTTATTTTTGAAGAGAGGTTTTTACCCTGTAGTTCGTGGAATCGAAACCTACGAGGGATTGAACTTCAACTTGTCACAAGAATTGACAGGCATTTTGGAGTGTATTGACATCTCTAATGGAGACTTGCAGTTTGGACTTCTCTTTGAGTACAAAAAGGATCGCGGGAATAACGATTGAGAATAAACTAGTCACCGTGTTCCGGTTTAGCTGTAAACGAAGGCAGGCAGACAGTTGGAACGTTGCCAAAGCAGAAGAAGAGGTGCATTTGTGTTGACGTCACAGCCACCTTCTTTCCTCTGACTTAGCGCCAGGACGTGCGAACAGCAATACTGTGGTCGAGATGAGAAGAAAAGCAAGGAACTACGCATCGTACAGTAAATAGTTAATAAGAATGCAGTGCTGGAATCCGTTCGCTCCAACAATCGAAAAGCAGAAAACAAATATTAGGCTAACTACACGAGGCCAATTGGCTTATTATTATTACATTTTAAGGTGTGTTTCACTTTGAAGTTATAACATAATTTAAATTTGTAATGAAAATTTAATTTAAATCAAATTTAATTTAATTATTACTTTAAATCTTTAAATTTTCATTAATGTAATTTTTAATGAAAATATTTGACTATATAATAAATATTTGAAGTTATAATAAAAAATTAATTTAAATTTATATTTAAAATTTAATTTAATGTAATTATTACTTTAAATCTTTATATTTTCATTACTGTAATTTATTAAAAGTAATAATGTCGGCTGAAGATTGCAGTAGCCTCATCTTCTATTGAGGATAATATAAAAAGCAACAATGGTTTTATTTACAAAAGTCTTCCGTATAATGAATAAGCTTACATTGAAATTTAAAATATAAATAATAATGTAACTGGCATGTTTCATCTCCCAAACCAAAAATATAATGATTTTTGATGGTTTACAAATTTATAATTCGAATCTAATTAGCTACATATAAGACGATGAATGAATTACGATTTGCCGTTGGGTGTAAGAGAGTAGTCTTTAACTTAAAATGTATTTTAAATAAATTATATCGTGTTAATAATAATATACTTTTGAACGGGATTTAAAAATAACATTTGTAACATAATGATAACGATTTAGAAACTGACGATTGATACCGGTTTTAGATGAGTTTCGAGACATCTTCTAAAATATTAATTAATATTAATTCAAATGTATAATAGAAACTTTGGTTCATATAAAACTTATTTGATGCATGTTAGCATTTTGCAAGTTTGTAAAAGCATAGATGAATTAGGATGAAGTAAATTAGCAAATGACTGAACAAGAAGCTTTAAATTAAAAACTATAGGCCTACACTAAATCGAACATTCTTTCATTCGAATTTTCTGCTTCCAATCGCTGTACTTAATTCTCCAGTTTTATTTATTTATTTATTTTTTTTTTGACAAATTACGATAGCGCAGTGGAAGAATGTTGGGCCCATAACCATATGTAAAAGAAACTTTGGTTCTATTATGCATGTTAGCAGTTCGCAAGTTAGTAAAAGCTTAGATGAATTCTAATCAAAAAATAGCTCAACTAGAAGCTTTAAATTAAAAAAATGTACATATTTACTAGGCCATTAGTATCTTTACACTTTATAATTACTTGAAGTGATTGTCTGGATAATTAACATCTAACAATCTAACATTAAGTTGAAAAGCTCCTTCTGTAGAAGTAATGAGTCAATGGTAAACGAATGAACTCACTTAAAGTCTCTTTGGATATGTTGGCTGTAAAATTTTCTTTCTAATATTGTCTAGATGTAGTTGAATAAATTTGCTTGTTGCTTCACTTGGCTGTTTCAAAATAGGACATTTGACGCCACATTAAATTCTGAATTATCTGTTATCTTGTTCTTTTCCCGATGATTTAACTTTATATTCTGCATAGGTCATCTTTAACTTGAAGTCACAGGAACTTTGATTATTTGAATATTCCTTATTAATAAAAATTCAGGGCGGAATCGCAATCTGTTAAACTAATTTTAACCATCATTTAACAAGAGACAGTTTGTACAACTCAGTGATCAGCATCACAAAACAATTCTTTTCAAACAAGTAGATGCATATCACATTGTTATTATCATCTACGCGTGTGGCAATACTCTTTGTAGCATTATATATCTATCACTGAGTAACGATATGCATTCATACATTATTAAAATATTTCAGCTATTTAGTATTTCCTTTCCATTTATTCTTTTGTAAAAATAATTGAATATTCTCCATAACTAATATAAATTATAGATAATCTCAGGCAAGACTAATTTTATATTATCTACAAAATGTAATGTGATTTTATAAATATTACTTTCGTATTGATTCCCAAAGTAAAAATTGACATCATACATAAAATTTAAATCAAACGACTTTATGTTTTACGATTGTGTTGTATGTTATATTATTTTACCTCATTGGTTGGCAGTATTGGAGATTGGAGTCCAATCTAATTTTTGGAAAAATGTCATTTTTTTTGGTACTTGTCAAAGCCTGGTCATATATGCGAAACCGATCGTTTTATTTAATTTTTTTAATGTGTATAAACGTTTTAACCTTTTAAACTTGTGTTGGTCGTTCTCCAACATATACATTTCTGAAAATGGTACATCTACGTAATAGTTGCTAAGGCTTTGTTTACTTATATTCTGAAATCATACACTGGAAATTATGGAAATTACACCGGAAATGCATTCTGTTTGATTGTATGTTTTCTATTATTAATGTATGTTTTATCTTATATTATCTTATATAATAAATCAATTATCTCCGTTTTAATGTTTTTAACATTCTTTAATTCTTTTTAACTGAACATAAAACAACTTCCTAAAGAATTAAAAATGTAAAATAGTTAGAATAATATTCTAAATTCTGAAAATACCATCGAGTTGACACAGAGTCATAACCGAATACTGGCAATGGTTAAACTATCTAATCTCTACAACTGCCAAGTTTAATCCAACAGTCTGTGACACATGAAGTCTACCATCGTTATTATTCCTTAAAGTATTCAATAAAGTTTTATACTAATTATTATATTATTATTATATACTAAGTTTTATACTAATTGCCCGAAGCAGGTTTAGATCAAACACAACTTGGGTCGTAACTTCTTTGGCTAAAACTTCCCTCAGTTTAAATTAGGTTATTTCTCTATTTGTTTAAACATGCTTTAAGAATTTGCTTAAAAATGCTTTTAGAAAATAATAAAAGCAACAGTAATTACGAAACAGCTGTCCTGGGATAGTAGCAATGGCTTGAAGATTCAAGTCTTTTTTTTTCCTCTTTACAATAATACTAGCAACAGAAAAATTATAAAGATCGAAGATTCTTCTGTAATATTTATTTTAAGGCTACTATCCTCATAATTCGGCGATTGATATAAGTTATAACTGCTTATCTGAATATCACGAATAGCCTATAGAAATATATAAACAACTTACAACAACTGAAAGAACTTGAAGCCCACCTCAAATCTTGTGTTTTCTTTTCCTTTTTTTTAAATATAGTATTTGCTGATTTCAAACAATAAATATTTCTAATTTTTCTAATATTCGTAATTTTTAAATTTTTTTCTAAAAAAATTAAATCTATATAAGTGCCCTAATTGTGTGAATCATTAATTAATTAGAATTGTCTGATTCTAAGTAAAGCTTCAGTAGATATAAAGAGGTTTATATCCTGTATTTAAGATATCGATACAAATTCGTTGTTTGTATTCTAATACGTTTCAATGATATTTTTTAGCATATTCTCGCGTTAATTTCTCACACTGTAAGGAGAAAAAAAGTGTGAGAGATTATGTACTTTTTTCTACACGGAAAAAAATATAAATTGTAAAAAAAAGATCGTCTCTTGTCCCTAAATGTGCACGCTTGGTTTCAAGAGGATCCAAGAGCGCTTCAAAAATTATTACGAAATCGTATATATGGAACAAAGACTGATTCATTTAATCTTAGAAAATTTGAGTAAGGAAATTAGATAACTTTTTTTTTATCATGAAATAGAAATTTTTTGTTCTTTATTTAAAAATTGACAATTTTGATATTGAAATATCTTTCATTTTTATCGTAGATTTGGTTGAATTGATTAACTTACAAACCTTACTTTTAAATCATAAACAAATAATATCGACCTTTGGTCAAAGAGTCCAGGTCTAAAAATTGTTGGAAGTCTTAGATTGACTCAAAAACCCAGAGCTTTCATTCTAAGTGCTTAAAATCTTAAAATCTTCTCAAACTTGCCAATTTGGACAGAGTAGAAAAAAAGGATTGCGAGTAAATGGGGTAAACTTACAATCATAGAAGGCCTTTGATGTTACCGCCAGTATCTCCTGTTTTGAAAAGGTAAGATTCATCTGAATATTTTTGAAAATGAATATTTACTAACACGATTAATAGGATTGAAGGAATTAATGAATAAACGGTGTTAACGATGTCAACAAATCTCATTCAGGGAAGGAATTGAAGCATTAAAGATATAATTCAGTAGTTTGTCTTACACTGCACGCTGAGATAGTTTATCTACTGAATAAAGTAAATACACGTTAGGCGGATGAAAAGGAGTCCTATCAAAAATTAAAGTAATTGAAAAGCAAGAAAATTTTAGTTGATATTCCAAGTTTTAAGAAGTCTTATGAAAAGGATCCATTTAAAAGACCTTTGCCAAAGATTCATCTCTTTTGGCTCTTTAATAATGCGTTATATTTATACAAAATGAATTTGGAAGATAGTAAATAGTCGACGCACCATTAAACTTTCAGCTTCCATAGGGTAATTAGTTGTTTTTTTTTAATGGTTAATTGGAAGTACAATAAAGATATTTTTTGATTTCTTTGGAGTCACTTTGAGCCAAAATTAATAACTCTAACTTTATCAGCTCAATAAAGTAAATAACCTATGAGTAAATCTGTAGTGTAGACGTTTCTTTTAGTCTTTTATCTATAATGGCCTAAAATGAAGCTTAAAACCGTATGATTAACTTTTCAGGATCTTAGAATAAACTTTATTTATGGAGCTTAGTGGCAATAAACATTGCTGTTTTTAGGCCATTTTTGGAATAAGAACCAAAAGCCTCAGAAATCTTGCTTTTATTTAAGATCGTAACTTGGATCTGAAGAAGAAAAAGAAGAAGAAGTAGTTCATGTTAATTAAATATATAAATAACATAAGCTTCGATGAGAGATTTTTACTGATCTGCGTGAAATTATTTATTGTCTTAACAGTCTCTTGGACAAGAAATTGCACCTAGTAGGTCGTAATTTCGATTTGGTCAAAAGTCGGAATTTGTGTATGGAAAGACAGATATGCTGGAATTTCTTGTAAAGGGGATTGAGCAGATAACGTTTTGAAAGGAACACATGTCCGGAAACGCATTGCGTCAGAAGCAAAACAGAATCAAATCAAGTGTTCATAAAACATAACAATAAAAAAATAAATAAATAAGCAAGCAGATCTTCCTCTAATTCTACAGAGGTCTCGTAAATACGAATCTTCATGTGGCTTCACAGGAAAATGTCGATTTAAATGTGGCGACCGTGGATGCCAATTTGGCCACCGCGGCCTATCATCTTCCCCGAAAGTTTGGTCGAGATAAATTTACCATCCAAGTGTAAATTTATTATGTTTTGCTTGCGACGCGATGCGTTATCTGCTTGGTCCTCTCTACAAGCCCTGGGAGTTTGCAATAGGAATTTCGAAACACCCTATACAGCACACAGCACAATACTAAGTCGTACATATGTGACTTAATAATGACAATCAACAAATATAGCTTATTAGTAATTACTAATAGATTAATCCTTTTACGTATATCAGCGACATCTGTGCTAGAAAAACTGAAACGTTGCAAACTGTTCGTGAATTACTGTAAAAATAAAGCAATGTTCTAAGTTATTGTAAATCCTTAAGAATTGGGATTTCCCCATATTATTGTTGTAAGTATTATTTTTCTTTTTTAATTATCAATTTCACTTACTAATTGATTTGTATTATTCATATTTTACACAAGTGCTATCATGTGCACTTCCAGGAGTGATTAAGAGTTATGGCTATTTCAATATTTGTCAAATTATCTTTGATGAAAGCAAGTACGACTTAAAAAAAACACAATCACAAATATAAAGACAACAGAAAGACAAACATATATCTTCGTCATTTTTGTAAAACAAAGCCAATTTATGTCATCTCTGAATTCTTTTAACTTGTGTACCAAGTATATATTTTTAAAGTTTTCTGATGTAAAGTTGATTGTTTTAAAATTACTGTTTCTTTTATTTTAATCTTCTTTCTTCTTGTTCTTTAGTCCTTAGCTGGTGATTAGGGTGCAGGTTTACCTCGCAGCCAATACACTGCTGTAGATGCCACAGGATTCGATAAATTATTTATAATGTCTTTCCATTTCTTACGATCCGTGTCGATGTTTTTAGCTACGTCTAAAGTCAGCCGTTGCTTTTTAATATCATCTTCAATTTGCCTGAGCCATGTTTTCTTTGGGGCTTTTTCATGAACTCCCCAGATTTTATTGCAGGTCTTTGCCGCCAAAGAAAACTGTAAGGGAGCCGGGTGTTATCCATTCTGCAAACATGGCCAAACCAGCGTAGTCTGCGTTTCTGGATATAGTTACAGATAGTTTGTTGGTGATCACACCATTCACGAATTGTTTCGTTTCGATGACAGTCAATGGATATGCCTAGGATCTACTTAGGTACCGCATCTGAAACATCTCCAATAGCATCAGTAACCAAAACAAAATGAAGGGATAATTCCAAGAATTATGAGGTTAAGATAATTTAATTGTTATAGATACTTTTTGCCGTGCTGGTGTGGCCGTGCGGTCTCGGCGGCGGCCAGCCGTGGCGTACCTGGGTTCGAATCCCGGCAGCGGCATGGCTGTTTCAATTTCCTTTCCTGTGTTGTCCAGCCTCTTCTTCACTTTCTCTTCGGTCTGACGTCATTCAGTAATGGCGTCCTGGAGAAGGCAACGGGAAACCACTCCAGTATCTGTTCCCAAGAATAAGTTACGGTTTCTCCTAGGGGTCGCCCTTAGGGGGGTCACTAGGGACCGTGAACTTCAACCAATCTTCGGATTGAATTACTCTGTGTGTGTGTAGATACTTTTGCCTGAAACTCCGGCAATTTAGTCCTGCGGAACGCAGTTAAAAAAGCAGTTTGTTCAAAATATAAAAACCAAACATTTTGTTAGACAATTTATTAAATAAACTAAAAAATTGTTTGTTTTTTTTTAAAAAAAAAAACCGGTAGTTTTCTTGTCAAACAGCAATGGTATCCTTCCCTCCATCATTAAATATATATTTTAAAAAGTTAGAACTTTACTGCATTGGGCCATGTGGGTCCTGAGGTGCGCAAGAGGTTTAGGCTCCCAGCGATTCTCGACCAAAGGAACTAGTCAGATCGGATGGTCAGCCCGACGCTCGCCCGCGTTTAACCCCGGAGTTATAAACTCGATACCCATTTGAGAGAGGGCTGGGCTAACCCTAGGGTCCGTCTTGAGGAGAAATAACTATGGAAAAATTCCCGACCACCGCCGGGTATCCTCCAGTTCGCAGTCCACCACCTAAACCACTTGATTACCGAACTCCCAGAATATGAGTACCAAAACTACACTTGGCGTTTATTTCGAATAGTAATGTAAATGGCAATTAGCCTAATCAAACCACTAAACCCAGCCTTTCTAAATGAGTAATTGAATGTTTTCTAAAAAAAAAAATGGTACTTTAATGGAACGGTGTTTTTTTTCCTCTCTAAGGTCCTTACTTATGAATTCGTATAAAAAAAAGCAAAACGGAACACTTGACTTTAAGTATAAATTTCCAAAAATATTCCGTTTTGAATTTCCAAAGTTACGATAGTTTAAAGGCATTGTATACTCTCGCATTTTGTGGATTTCATATTATATCCAGCGCATAGCTTAATAATAAGAATTTTGCAATGGATAATCTAAAAATATTACTAAAGTTTTTGATAATTCTCGAGATAACATCATTTACAGAGTTTGAAGGCCATATTTAAACAGATTTTGGACAAATTTCATTTAAGGACTTATTACCAACAAAGTTTCAACTAGATTAGATTAGATTAATGGAAAGTGGGTGGCATGACTGCCGAGCACGTTGACCTGAAAGATGTTTTGTACTATCCCACGGAAAGAAGGACAGACGGAGAGAAAGTCTGAGAAAGGATGGTGTGAGAAATGCAGGGGAAACGGGAGAACCCCGGGAAAACTTGCCCAGCGCGGATCGCCACCATCAATGAAACCCACATGAGAACCGAACCCGGGACTCAGAGGTGAAGTTTCAACTAACTAGGGTTAACAATTCTTGAATTATTTTTTTACAAAAGCGTTGGATGGATGGACATACAGATTTCAATTAAAACTGCATTTTTTAATTTCATTGTAATCCTTTTTTTCTCTTCCAGACATTACAAATCTTCGAGAAATGTTTGTGATAAAATATTTTTATAGTATAATGTTTTTAAATTTTAGGCATCTCATATTGGGTCTTGATTTGGTTAGACAGTAACATGATAGTTCATTATAAATGGACTTGTCATCAGTGATTACAGTGTTCCTGAAGTTCACCAGAGTTGTCAGTTTATCAATCCAATATTGATAGAAATAAAAGAGTTATGATAATATTCTGATCAAATTATTCATCAATTTGTTGAATAATTACAAAATTTGTTGTTTAATGATAACGTGAGAGAGTTAACTTATTCTACAAACACCACATCCTCCAACAGCAGTTATTTATAGATTACCTTATCTTCCAAAATTACTGAATACATGAATTAATACAAAAGTAATAAAAATAATTAATATAAAAATAGGTTTTTTATTTATCTCATCCTCACGATAATTGTAGAATCTTCTAACAAATATAAAGTATAGAAATAAAACCACTTCTCCATCTTAGAAACATCAGATGTATATTTCAGCCCAATTACGGGTCTTCTTCAGGATAAAAATTAAATACAGGAAAATAAAGAGAAAAGAAACATCTTCTTTCTCTTACAAATCGTGATCGAATAGAAAATCAGAGAATTTTTAAGGAACAGGAAAATTATGAATTCAAATAATCCAGTGAAAATTAAAAAAAGTTTTGTAAAATGTATTAACTTACCAGTAGGTTTAAAAGTAAACAAACAGGTTAAAGAAGTGTGCAAGAACAACGACACCAGTATCATTTTCCACAAAGAAAACATTTTATTCAAGAAAAAAAGAATTCGAAAAGATAACTCTCAACTGAATTGTATGGGGGTGGTATATGCTCTACAGTGTAGAGATTGTAGAGCCATATATATTGGTAACACAGGTAGGACTTTGAAAGAAAGAGTTCGAGGACACACCACTGCTTATGACAACAGAGACGAAAAAATTTCAGAGTGGGCAGGGCACTGTATAAGGAACAATCATTGTCCTGACTCCATTGTACACATCGTCTTCCATGTTAAAGACGAGATTAAAAGATTCAAATTGGAATCTAGTCTTATAAATAGTTGTGAATGTATTAACAGAGATAAATCTCTCACTGTAAATGCAGTCTCACTAAGTATATTTAAAAAATCGTTAGCACACAACAAGAGAATTAAAGAATTTTTGATTTTAAAGTAATCCTTGTCAAGTTACTAATTGTTGTTAGGATGTTATTGTTGTGATGTTATTGTTGTGATTAGTTGTGAATGATAGACACTAGATGTCGATTGATACATTGTTAAAAATCATTTTATGTAATTATTACAATTTGCATTGTACCATCATGTTTATTTTCTATTCAATCACGATTTGTAAGAGAAAGAAGATGCTTCTTTTCTCTTTATTTTCCTGTATTTAATTTTTATCCTGAAGAAGACCCGTAATTGGGCTGAAATATAGATCTGATGTTTCTAAGATGGAGAAGTGGTTTTATTTCTATACTTTAGGTTTTTTATTAACTAATATTCTTATCCGAGCTTGATACTTTAAAAAATCGCTGCCAATTTGTTTTTAATCTTCCCTCTTTGGAAAGTGAGGGAGGGGAAACTTGGTAATAATTTTTGAACGCTCAATAATCTTCATGAAACTTGACATGCCCATTAAGGCACAAGAGATTATCTAACTTTTATATTTAGTCATTTTTTCTGTGTGGGTCCTTGTCGAGAAAATAGAAGATTAACAAAATTCCAATAGAAAAACTTAATAACGGATTTCTATAATTTTTATGATAGTGAATAATATCCTATAATGTCTACACGAACTGTAAAATGATTAAATTAATTCGATTCAGACAATTTAAGTAAATAATGCTAAATTAAATAAGTTTTCAGAAAATAAAAAAAGCTTCTACTTCTTGTAATTATAATACAATTATAATATTATAATTTATAAAATTATAATTAATAATAATTAAATATAGTTAAAAATATATTACAAGTAAATATAAAATATAATATTATAATTAAATATAATTAATTAAAAGTAATTTTAAGATATCATAATTAAAAACGGAGCCTTTTCGTTTGTATTATTTAACGACTTCGAAAAAATAGTATGATTTTTTTGTTTAGGAAAGTAGGCTTCGAGTTCTTTCAGGAATTTCTTGTTCAAGTAAAGTAATTCTTGCAACATTTCGGTATTATCAAAAAAGTATTTCTTCTAAACTTTTTTTTAAAGCTTCTACCATAATTTCAGAAGGAAGATGGAAATGATTAGGTTTATATCTCAAGTGAAACTAATTCGCTTTAATTTTTAAGAAATTTGCATCCAAGCACGTCATACACCAGATTACTGAAGCTGTAAATTCTATGAATGTAAGGTAACAATCCTTAAATTCATGATTTAAATGTTATTTCTAAAATACCTTTAACCCCTTAAGAGTTCAAATCCTATCAGTGGCATAAATGTTGTCGATTAAGAATAATCGTCTTAAAAGATCTTCAATGTTGGAGTAGAATTCTTTGATTACGTTCTCATAGCTAAATATAAGCACAGAAAATTTCATTTGTGTATATCATCCTTGGAATTCCTTACGCGGGCCAAACATTCAAATAAAAATATAAAAAAAAAAATTCTACAATCCAAATGTATAAGAAGTAATAAATAATTTGAAGTTCGTATAAAATTAAAGTTTAATGATCTATCATTTTAGATCATTTGGCCTTATTTTGTTCATAAATCCATATTTAGATGCTTATTTCATAAATTGCCGTTCCTATATACGCTAGTGGTCTAGGCGACGGTCTCTCACTGGCAGATGTGTTGGAACCTGAGTTCAAATCCCGCACCGGCATGGATGTTTCAATTTCCTTTCCTGCTTTTGTCAGCCTCTTCTTCCCTTTCTCTTCGGGACGAAGCCATTTCATAGTGGCTTCCTTAGGAAGGCAACGGGAAACCATCGTATTAACTTTCCCAAGAAAATTCTATGGGTTACCCCTAAAATCGCCAATAGTCGGATACGACTGATGGCTTAAGCGGCAAAATTCACATATTTTATTAAATATTTAAATATTTAACTTGGTCGATGACTTGCAGGCAAGTCGAAACGTTGTGTTTCTTTTATCTTTTGTATTTTTAAAAAAAACTTTTTTAAAATATTTGTGCGTTTGGCCTAAATTTAACCATTTTTAATTAATTAACGCACGTTAAATAATTGTAAATATTTAAATATTACTATAATTTAATTCCGGCTGGTTTAATCACAAAAACCTAGTTGCCTTACCAAAAGCAATTTGAAAACATTTTTTTTTAAAATTAAAGTGTGAATATTAAAATTTTCTTGGGTCCGACAGTCCAGTGGTAATCCATTGATAAGAGATAGAATTTATTTGCTTTTGTTCTATTATGTTGTATCTTTTTACAAAATTATTCTGTGCTTTCATTCCATAGCAACTTCAAATAACTTTTTAATCTTAATAGCTGAGTGGTTCCGGTAGTCCAGTCGTTTAGTCGTTGGACAGCCGAACTGGAGGAGCCCTGGTTCAATTCCCGGCGATGGTTCCCGGCGAAGGTAGCCTGCCCTCACGCCAGCCCTAAGCTTAATGTTTACAATTCAGCAGTTGCAGTTATGAATAAATTTCTCGGAAAGAATTCATTTTGGTTTATTTACTGAAAATATTAAATAAAGAATCCCGATAACATATGAGGTGTATAGAATCGAAGTCAGCTAAATCCATTGTAAATCGGTTTCTGAGTTATGAATGCCACTATATTCTTCGAACAAAGTCGAATCCGGTTATGAAATCATTCAGCATCAAATACAGATAACTTCCTACGAAAATACACTTTAAAAAACATGATTATTATCGAAGACAGCTATATCCACTGGTGTTGGAAACGAACACAGCTAAAATCACGGCCGGCCAATCACAGCGCCCCATTTCCGAAAAGTCAAGATGCCGGTATAATCTTTGTTCCTATATTTGCTTGTTTTTTTAATAGTCCAGTTGTTTCCTACACAATTGAGGCGTGTAGATGCAAAAGGGACAATATCAATTTTTGTTAATTTTTGTTAATCCAATTTAAAATACTGTTTTTCAATAACTACTTTTGATTTTTCTAACTGAAAATTGTAGACTTCACCTTTATTGTCAAATGTTCATGAGTTAGTGAACAGAAATCAGGAATTGTACAACTATATGAGTAATTATAAGTTTTTCTTTCTTTCTGTAGCTTTTTAAAAAGTGGATAATTTCTCTTTTGCATCGATACGCCTCAATTATTATCATTCTTGAATCCTCGATGTTACTCTATTAGATACGTAGACTAGGCACATCATTAGTCAGAGTGACGTCATCGCTTAGTTGCTGGAAACGAAGTCAGCTATATCCATTCGTGTTAGAAACAAAGTCAGCTAAATCCAGTCGTTTGGTATCAAAAGTAGCTAAGTCCATTTTAATTATTCAATAAAATAATAACCCGTCATTATAGACGTTCAGTGTGCTATCCATTGACTTCTAATTCCTTCTCTACGTATTTTGATGCTTTCTTCGTACAATGTAGCATCTTAAAAAAAAAATTCACTTTTTTTTTTTATTTGTATAAAATTTCAAAACATGGATTTAGCTGCTTTTGATTTTAGCCCCCTCGTATATCAGAAACCAACGTAAATATTCAAAACAATTCTCTCAGAATCGGAAATCTCTTATAAATTTATTTTAAAATGTGTAAATAAGAGATTTACACTCATAATTTAAAATTATAATTTAAAAAGAAATTATAATTTTATAAAATTTTATAATTGATTTACTTATAGTTAATTTGAATAATGGATGTAACTGGTTTGTTTTCATTCTAAAGCTATATTCAATTCGGGGTTAACATTCAAGCGAATGGAAATCCACAAGGACTTGGGTGAAGCTGCCAATACGAAGAAAGCTGCAGAATTTATTTGCACTGTTTTATTCATTCGTTCTTTTTCTTTGCTAGAAAGTTGTTTCACGAATTCCCAAACAACTCTCTTCTTCTTTACAGGAAAAAGTGGAAAGACAAACAAACAACTGTGAAACAGGAAGTCTATTTAAGGAAAAAGACTAAAAGAAAACTTTGATTTATAGTTTCTTAAAGTGGCAAAGATCAGCGATCTCTGAATTCGAAAATTTATTTAACACATTCACAGATGAATTGATTTCTGTTAAGCCCGGTTTCAAGTAAACTGAAGACAAAGTGTATTAATTTACGTAGTTAGGAAATAAGTGTGATTCCCTTGTCTTACAGACTAAATCTTAAACTACAGCTCATCTTTAAACAAATCCAGATAATTATAATCATTTGCCATAAATATTCACGTTTCAATATTTAAATCCGTCACTTAATCACATTATTAAGAGCAGCAAGATTGAGATGTGCCGAGTATGTTGTGGGAATTGCAAGATAATGAAATCCGCAAGAAGATATTATTCGGGACCTTAGAGAGCAAAGAGAATGATGATAACCAAAAGGCTAAGTGAGAAGACGGTATAGATGAGGAATTAGACTACAGAATTTGAAAACAACAGGTCAGATAGAGCAAAATGAAGACAAAGTTCAATGACCAGAAAAGAAAGAAGAAGAACATTTTAGATTCATGTTCTGATATTGAAGTGGTTTGGTTTATCAGTGCAATGCCATCAAATATCGCCATCAGCCGCGACGGTTTGATACCTCGTGTTGCGGGCACGAATTTTTTTACTGCAAAGAACTATAGAAATTTCGTTCAACATCTCTTATATTTAAAAATTCCGCGTAATCTATCATATCTGTTACCTAAAGGCTTAATACAGTTTAATACGGAAATAACTGTTGACTTGTGGTCTTAATTTTCTTTTTTAGCGAAATGTACAAGTTATAGTTATTAAAGTATATAGTTTTTAAAGTATACATTATCCTTGTCATTATTACAACCATTTGTTTATGAAACCGATTTCATCTAACATCAAAACTTTTTCGCATTTCTCAAAAACAAAATAAAGTGCTTTTGTAAAATTACTGAATATTGCAAAAAAGTTAATGAGTGGGAATCAAAAGCCTAGTATAAATAAAAAACAAATAGAAAAAGAGAGAAATGCAGAGACAGAAACAGAATACGCAAAAAAATCATTAACAGCCTATAACCAGATTATGAATTGTAGTAGTCTTAAAATACATTCTGATTAATGAGGAATTTCTGACAATTGATATAAGAAAATATAATTTTTTTTAACTCATTTTTTTCTGTAATACAAATATGAAACTTAAATGAAGAAACGACTGGAAAAAGCTTCAAGTTTACATTGTTTTGCAAAGGATAGAAAATGCTTATTGTAATTTAACAACTTTTGTTGCTAAATGCAAAAAACTTTAATGAAGAAAAATATTAAGATTGATAAATTTAAAAAAAATTGTAAAAAAATCCAAAATTACATAGAACACGGATTTTTTGTTTTGGAATTAAAAATTTGGAATTTTGTTTTGTAAAATTCTTATAAATTTTATAAGCTTATATTATTTTAATATTCATTCACCTAAATCAGAAAACTTTTATGAATTTACACAGACTGACTCTAATTTATAGATCATCGTGTTATTAGTTACCGCAACTTCAACCAAATATAGATTAAATTTGGATGTTAATTCACCACAAAATGATGAATTATTTCTTTATGATGGTTTGAAGGACACGTGACAAAGTAGCATTTGCTGTTGCTAAATTGTTGATGACAGTTGCTAATTTACACTTTGTGATGAACATCAGTAAGATTGGTTAGTATAGATTAACTTGATTTGTTCATTAGGATTAGCATTGATTAATGGAGAATTAATCTAAAGTCGATATTGAGCCTATTAAAAGTTGATTTTTTTTTTAAACCATTCAGAAGTAAAATAGCTTTTAACCTTAAAATAAATTTAGACTGTTTAGTGTTCTATTAAATGCCAAAGTGAGTTTGTTTGATTTATTGAATCATTATTCATAAAATAACATGAAAGATAAAAATGCAAAATCTACTAATCTACTTTCAAAGTCTTTCATTTTTGACACAGGTCACGCTAAAACTGCTGGACAGATTTTCAGAAAATTTGGAACATTGTTTATTTTGATTCAATTTAAAATGTAGAATCATTTTCAACAATTTTTACAAGCTCAGTACCTACTTGTTTACTTGTTATACAATATTGCATTCAGTTATTTCAAAAAATATAACGGTGTACGAGGTTTTCCAATCAACAGATTTAACCTGATAACAGAGAAAAAAAAAATATAATAAAAGATTACAGCCATCCATCAATTGATCCTTTGAACCCTGTTTTCTTTACAAAAAAAATCCTCAAACATAAAATAGTGTCTTTTAGAAAACTATCTTAACTTTCTAAAAGTTAAATATATTTCTAAAATGCAATAATAAAAGCACACTATGTACATCTAAAATTTGTATTTAAAAATATTTAAAAATTGCTATATACACTACATTGTCAGTTGCAGAGAGCTTTCGGACCCTTTAGGCAGCGGTCCCTTTTAGTAAAAAGTTAAGAAAAGTTAAGTAAAAATAAGTTTAGATCGAAATAAATAAATTTCCATCTCGTCGATCCTGTAACAGACAGACAGATTAGATTAAGCTTTCTGACACTTTTATTTTGAATTTTAGAAAAGTGATTCCTAAACTTCTCGATTTCAAAGACCAGTAAAAATCTTACTCCAGAAATTGGGGACTGACACAAGGATGTAAAATTTATATTATGATAGTTACTAGCCGGGTACCGTCGCTTCGCTCCGGAATATTGCGTATATAGCATTAAAAAAAAAAAAAAAAACTATTTATTTAGCAAATTAATATTGATCGGAGAATATACGACTTTCCAGCCCGTTGTGTCCTCCTCCACTTAACTCAGGTGTATTGCGGGTTGGCTCCACACACCTGGGGTTGCCGCCATACACTTCATCGTCAGTTTGCCAGAGTATTCCCTATCCCGAATTTCAAAAAATCCGGCCTTATTCCTTGTCTACATCATAAAGGAAACCTCTGTGCAAAATTTCAGCTTTCTAGGTCCAAGGGTTTGGAGTGGGCGTTGATGAGTCAGTGAGTCAGGACTTTTCTTTTTATATATGTAGATTTTCATGAATTTTGTTTTGTTAACATCATTGATTAGTTCTTTATAGATTATATTTGGATGTGTTATTTTCTCATTTTCAACTGTTATCCGATTCGTTCTTTACATATTATTCCTGGTGTTTTGATATCATGTTTATTTATGAAATTATGATCTATATTTGTTTTCGTATTTCCATGAATTGTACAGTTTCTTGTTGTTCCGTAAAGACGAGTTTTGAAACCATTATTGCACATAAGTTTTACGTATTTCTATACTACATTGTTTTTATTCATTTTGAAAATATCTATATTTACGTAGCCAATCAGTAAAGTTGGGCAGTTGTTTATTATATTTTCATTTTTTATGAATAGATTCTCTATTTCAGTAACATTTTAGCAATTTGTAATTTAGCATTTTCCTTACAGAATGACAGACAGAATAACGTTTTATAATATACGTTTTTATAATTTATAATAATAATAGCCGGGTACCGTCGCTTCGCTCCGGAACCCTTGCATATATAGCATTCAAAAAAAAAAACTTTATTTATTTAGCAAATTAATGTTGCGATCGTCGGAGAATATATAACTTCCCAGCCCATATGGCTTCTCCGAATAACTCGGATGTATTGCGGGTCGGCGTCACACACCGAAAATTCATATTTTTGCATGTATCTTGCAAACGCTGAAGCGTTTGTGAATAAGTGATATATCATTCGAAAGAACTTTCAAATACCAACATTTTCTCAATATAATGTTCTCTTCCATCTTTTATACTTTTCGTTTAAATTGAGAAAAAGTCAAAATTTTACCCTTTAAAAGGCGCCATCTTGGAAACCAAAAACTTTTTTCGAAAGATTTTTGTATCATTTTGTTTGTCTTAAAAAGATCTTTTATCCATTTACATGACCACTCTATCTCTTATAGTTTGGTCACAAAATTGGAAAAATGTAAAGTCTTATGACAGACAAAATAACGCTTTTATAATATATAATAATGTGTAACTTTGGACAATTGAATAAATCTAGTTCTTTAAAAATTGCAATATTACAATTGTTTTCTGGTTTCATGAAGAACTGACAATTGAGAACTACTATTATAAAGCCGTTCAGGCACAGCCTTGTAGTTAAGACGACGGCCTGCTGTGATACATCTGAACCTGCGTTCGAATCCCGACATGGGACATGAATATTTCTTTCTTTCTTCAGTGTTTTTTTCCTTTTCTTAGGAGGTAAAATCCGACTGCCACCTTACAGGTGCGTCCAGGGTAGTTATCCAAACCACAAGAGCATTAGGTACATCGAAAAGGGTAGCTCTATGACTAACAGTCTCAGAAATGGATCTGGGAATAAGTCACAACATTAACAACATGTAAGTCATCTTTCATAAAACTAAGTATTTTACTCCATAATTCTCATAAAACAACTATCTTTAATCTTCACAATATTTCATTTCTCTGTACGAGAAACTTCCTCAGGTGAATAAGAGGACAAAAACTATTCTTTTTGCCTCTTACTTATTACATAAAATACGGTTACAAACAACTAAAGGAACTAAAACATTAACAATTGACAGTATACAGATATTAACACATTATTTATGTGTTATACTTTCATTTTGTTAATGTTTAATCATTATCATTATTTATATGTTATATTATCATTATTAATAACTATACCACAATTTGATATACTGTCAATTGTTAATGTGTTAGTTCCTTTAGTTGTTTGTAACCCTATTTTATGTAATAAGTAAGAGGCAAAAAGAATAGTTTTTGTCCTCTTATTTACCTGAGGAAGTTTCTCGTATAGAGAAACGAAATATTGTGAAGATTAAAGATAGATGTTTTATGAGAATTATGGGGTAAATGTACTGTTCTAGATGTAAAAATATAATTTTTTAGCTCCATTTTCTCAATGCTATCCTTACATCGACATTTAGTAATTAAAATAAAGTTCGTTCTTATGAAAAATTCATTTATTATTTAATTAATTAATTTATCCTCAATTATAAATCCTTCGCTCTTCTACAAATGCATATCTTATCTCGTTTGCAGCTCGGAATCTTTCGTAATTCTTGGTTATTAGTTCAGAAGAGATAGACATCCATGTCGGGAAGCAATTCTTAGCCGGAAGTCCAATAATCGAATCCGGAAGTAACTAAAGAAGAAAAACATCCATTTTCTTTTGTCTTTTTATTATTTATTTTATTATTTCCATTCTGAAAGGAACATTTCAAAGCCCTGTCAGCAAAATCAAATCACATCAAATCGAGATCAGTGCAAATATTTTTTTTTCTATTACATTCAATATAGAATTAGTACAACAATAGCTAGTTTTCTCTAAAATATATCAAAATAACTTAATAGTTGGTCAAATGTTAAAAATCTTTTGCAATAGAAAACATTTGATGAAAATTGCTTATTATCATAAACTCTACTATAAACATCTATCAGTAAAGTCTGTTTAATAAGTATCACCACAGTTTTTGATCTCACGCAATTGTTATTTCAATACTCTGATTTAAAAAGTTAAACTGCTGTGTAAGGAGCAATTAGCGCTTTCTCAACATTAATCTAAAATATCTGTTCCCAAACTGTTCGGTACAGTTAACTAACATTTTGTTTTGCTTCAAAATCATCTCATAAAAATAGCTGTATTTTGAAAGCAAACAAGAGATAATTTAACGTGCAGCATTAATGTCATCATTAAAATTGGACCATGATGCACATTCGTCACAATACATATAAACAATTTCACAACATTAATAAATTAATAACGGCATTTTTAAAAACATGAGGACACAGTTCGTATCTTGAAGCCTGAAACGTTGTTGTTATTTTAAATGTAAAATTGTTTACATTTGTGATAAATACGCTTCATGGCCCAATTTTAATTAATACATCTATTTTCTTTCAAATGACTTTGGAATTCTTAGGACATATTAAACTTTGGCTACAACAGCTTAAAAAAGGAACTGTCAGGGGTTTTTTTTTGGCCTAAAGACACTGAGGGAAAAAAAAGTTGCTGAGATACTAATGGCGTCGTGAACGGAGAAAATATGATCTGAAGCATAAAAAAGATGTAATCAATCGATTTCAAAAATACGAAATGTTTTCTCCATCTCCAGTTTGTTTAAAGACAGTATCATAAAACTCTGAATACTGATTCGAATTCCGTGAAAGTTTAAGCAATTCTTTCTAAACTGGTTAAGTGTCCAGTTTTACAAACTTCATGTGATTATTTGATGTTAAGCTTTTTCGTACAGTTTGGTGAGATACAGTCTTTGGCAACACAAGAGCAATTTCACGGGAGGACATCTCATGAGACGCAGCAAGATCTTGAGTTCACCGGTGGTCCCGACGTGTGAGTTTTGGAGGTCTATCTGGTCTTTTTGTGGTTCCATAACTATCACCTTTCTTGATGACATTTTGAATAACAGCCTGTGAACGATTTAATTCTGAGGCAATTTGCCTGGTTGACTTTTTTTGACCAAGGAGAAAATGAATTTTTCGTATTTCTTTGTCAGTGAATGAATTTCCACGAGGCATGATAAAGTAGTGGCATATGTTGCTACGAAAATGAATGAATTACATACTTTAGCCACTTTTAGTTATCTTTATGCAAATTTGGGATATTCCAATCACTTTGCAGTTGTCAAAATCAAAACATTTCATAGCGAGTTTATATTTTCTTTGAGTTGAAAATTGATTATATTTTTTAATTTAAAAGCTACTCAAAATGTTTGAGATACTTAAATGGTACATGAATTAATTTCTTTTAAATAGAAAAAAAATTGGAAATTAACAAATCATGTAATGAAAAGTTATTTGAAATACTTAAGTGAACTTACACTTTCTTTACAGGGTGTGTACTAGGTGTAGTCCAATGTCGTAAAACATCTTAATAGGTTAATCCCATATAACATTTATTGGTATCAGGAAGTTCTGTAGGACAGCACAGGCATTTATAGGCATTTTTGTTTATAAAGTGCCAGATTCCTATAACTTCTTAAATATTGATCGAAATGAGTCCAAATTTGGAGGGGTAATCAACCCCTCCAAACAATACCTACAAAATTTCTGAACATGCCGTAAAAGTTGTTATTGAAGCCCTAGAAAACCGGCGAACGGCCTAGGCCAATTGAAAAAGCCACAATCAAAAACAGAGTTTTGTTTATAAAGTGCCAGATGCCTATAAATTCTTAAATATGGCTCGAAATGAGTCCAAATTTGAAGGGGGTAATCAAGGAGACATGTAGAATTCAAACAATTCCAAAAGAAATTCCCAACTTGCCCTCAAAGTTGTTATTGAAGCCCTAGAAAACCGAGGTCGGCAGGACAGCGACGGCATCGGACGCCAAACGCGGTGGCAAAGCAACGATTTGTGGAACTTTGATTCGACCTACGATTCATTTTGCAACTATTTTATTCTATCCTAACGCTTCCCTAACTCATTGTTACAGTGTTGTTTTAATTTTAAGAAATAAAATCATTTCTTACCTCATTTCCTGCTCTTCTTCTCTTTCCAACGCAGTCTGTACGAGTAGAAAGGCCGCCATCATTTTGTCCTAACGGCAGCTCTCTGCTGCCTGATATCTCGTAACAATCAGTTGTTATTCCTAACGATTGAACTACCTCGTTAGGACGTTACAGAATACGAATTGTCGTTACGATCGGTTAACTGGTTGTTATCACCTAACGTATGCTTATAGAATAGGGCTGATTATTCTAGGTATAGTCCAATGTCGTAAAACCTCTTAATATTGAAATAAAATCTCAAAAAGTTGGGAATACAATGAAACAAATTAAAGGTCGTATTAAACTACAATTTTTTTATTAAGTATATTAAATGAAATGATTAAGCTTGATTTATAAGCGAAATTTATAAAAATAATGTTAAATTTGGGAAATTTCCAATCTTAAGTTAATTTTTAATTCATTTGCTTTCCATTCTGAACGTAGCTAAAACTTACTGTTTTTAATAAATGGAATCTAACAATTTAAGGTATTTTCAACTCATGGAGAATCTTCTTGTTGACTATGTGTTCAAAAGAAAGGTAAAGACACTTTCTTGAACTTTTATCTTCAAAGACTTCAGAACTCAGTAAGTCTTTTCTGCTCATTAATATGCAAAGAAAGCGACTTATTTTGGAAAAGGTTCTTTATTCAGCTGATCTCGTCTTTTTCACCATAAAAATAGTTTTGAAAACGTTTCCAATGTAAGAGGTCAATAAAGGAGTATTTTTTACTCCAGACAATTTCGATGTATGAAGACATAAGAGGGTCTGCCATAACTGAAACGAATGAAAACAAAACAAAAACAAATCTTAACCAACTATGGCACTTATCAGCAATTTTAAAATTATCACGAAGCAATAATTACTAGGTTGTTTCTTTGTTTAATTGTTTGTTTGTTTTGTTTTTTGTTTGTTTGCTTGTTTTTTTTTAATTTACAAACTTTTTAAAATAACAATGGATTTAGAAGAATTTTTGTGTGAAAACATTCCCTGTTTGATCCATATATATATATTTATTTATATATTGATGTGCTGTATGATCTGGCAGTCCGATGGAAGCACGTGGGTTGGCGGATGCTCGGCGAACACTTCCTTAGTTCCTATGACGGGCATAATGAACTGCGATGTATCGGTCCATTTTGGACAACAGTTTGGGGAAGGCCCGATTCTCTTCCAGCAAGATCCCTGACCCGTACACACATCAAAGGTTGACGACATAGGTGCCGTCTGAGAGCCCCGATCTCAACCCATTGAGCATCTTTGGGACGAAATAAAACGCAAATTACGTGCCCAACCACATAGCCAACTCACTTCAGCTGTTATGAGCGCCTCGAAGTCAGTTCCTGTGACCACCTATCAAAACCTGATGGAGAGTCTTCCCAGGCGTGTACAGGCTGTCATCGATGCAAAAGAGGACCGACATCATATTAATACGTGCCTTAGAAGCCTCCGCGTTCCAATCACAGGGTGTTCGGATACTTTTTGACCATTTAGTGTACTAGGTGTCGTAAAACATCCTAATATTGAAATAAAATTTCAAAAGTTTGTGAATGAAGTTCTTGTTTGAAGTGTTAATGATGGGAATACATGATTTCAACGATATATTCCCAAATTGGGATTACAATGAAGACGTTGTTTAAGTAAAACGTCACATTAAACTACTATTTTCTTTTTTAAGCATGTTCAATGAAATGATTAGGCTTGATTTGTAAGCGGAATTAAAAAAATAGAATTAAATTTAGGAAATTTGCAATCTTAATTTAATTTTTAATTCATGTGCTTTTCATTCTGAACGTAGCTGGAACTTTCTGTTTTTAACAAATGAATCTAACATTTCAGGTCTTTTCAACTAATGAAAAATCTTCTTGTTGACTATATGTCCAAAACAAAGGTATAGACACTTTCTTGAACTTTTATCTTCAAAGACAAATCACTTGAGAACTCAGTAAGTCTTTTCAGATCATTAATATGCAAAGAAAGCGACTTATTTTGGAAATGGTTCTTTATTCAGCTGATCTCGTCTTTTTCACCACAAAATTGCTTTTGAAAACGTTTTCAGTGTAAGAGGTCAATAAAGGAGTATTTTTAACTCCAGACAAAGTTCAATGACGTTGCTGAAGAAAGCGTTTTCCTTTTATTCACCGTAGCACCTATAGTTCAGATTTTCTTAAGAAATTTAGTCCACGAAGAATGTATAAGATCCACGTTGGAATTTTCGAAAACAGCTGTGAGGAAATTTAAAAATAAAATCAGTGACCCTGTAATAATTAATATTTCGGATTTTCGTCATTCAAAAATAAATAAACTGCATTTCAGTATAAAATAACAAACATTTACTCTCTGAATCTATTCCTTCAAATTACGTTTAATGAATGAAAGTTGATTTCAACGAGGTATCTTAATAATAAAATAAACATAAGAACAGCACACAAATTTAAGTTAAAAAAAAATTCATAATTAAACAACGACTGTTTCGAGATCGTTCCTATCCCTTCGTCGAGTTCCGTCTGTGACGGGAAGTAAATGTTTAAAAAGGCAGGAGTAGTGGGTGGATAAGGAGGTGTGTGACGTTATGGCAGGTCACGTGATTGGTGGTGACGGTTGTGAGAAAGGGTCATCCACCTTGAGAAAGGGCGAGGGGCGAAAGGGAGGGGAGAGGGTTCGGAACGATCTTGAAACAGTTGTTGTGTAATTGTTTTTTTTTTTTAAACTTAAATTTGTTTATCTTAATAATAGTTTTAGGTAGAAGATGGTTTTAATTAAAGTTGGCTATTTAAAGCATCCTGCAGCTGCAACCAATAGTCGGGGAGACACCAAAAGTTGTACACATACTATTAAAAAGGATGCACTCAACGATTCTGCACTAGAAAACAAAAATAGTTACAAAATCGTCCGCTAGAGGGCTCTTTTACAGCTATAGAACGGAAAACGAAAACTAAATGTTCAAAACACATTTATTTCACACAAACAGTATCAGACGTTTGAACGCTGTACCCCTCGGAATTTCAATAAAAATCGTGCCGCAAAGTTTAGGTACTACTGCCACAACAACTTGACAGCATCACATTAAAGATCGAGAAGCAAGTTTTTACATAAGTTATGTTTCAGCAGTTACACAAAACGCTTATATTTCAAAAATGTTGAAATGATTTGCTACATTACAAGAGAAGTGATACAGAGAAATCCAAATTGCTATACAGAGAAGCCCAATTATTCTCGATCAACTACGAAATGTTATAATAGACAAATGTTGCATTTTACCTTCTTCAAATTATTTCAGTTTCAAGCAACTCAAATTTAGTACCTTATGTTTGCAGACAAAACAAAAGTTAAAAAAAAAATTTGACAATATATTAATTAGATAGTCAAAGTATAATGTAAGTGGAAAGACTTCAACCATTTCAAATATTGTATAAAAGATATATTTTTTTGAAAGAAGGTTTCACATGCATTAAATATACATAAAAAACGGAAAAATGCACAATTCGTTTGCTTTCACGCCTTGAGCCATCAACAACGGCAATATAGGACAGCTGTTTCGCACTTTTTAGGACTCATCAGCCAGTTTCACGCGTTCTGAGCTTGATCATCGAGGCAAAATGCGGCTGATGAGGCCTAATAAGAATGGAACAGCTGTCCCAGATTACCATCGATGTCGACTAAACTCGTGAAAGCAAAAGAATTTGTCATTTTATCTTGTTTCCGTTTTAGATCTATTTTTTTATTATTATTTTCATTGGTATAATTTTTAAAAGATGTTATTTTAGTGTAACTTAATTTAAAACAAAAATTCAGTTTCAAAAGTTGAACGAAATTGGAATTTGCGAGAAATTGGAATCAAAAATTAAACTCAAGTCTACTATGACAAACCTCTAACATGAAATCTGATGTGTATCAGTTCATAATATTGATATTTGAAGCATGGCCAAGAAATCCCATCATTTTCACATTGATTAACGACGTCAGTGGAAAAGCTGCAACATATGATCAGGCTAACTTAATTTCTGTCAATCCAAAAATCTTTTTTGTTTAGTAACTGGTCTTTTCGTTCAGTTGCATGAGAAAATTAGAAAAATGAAGATGTTTGTGTTGTACAGAAAAGCTACCAGAAAGGCGGAGTTTGTTCAGTTTGTGTGAATTAAAACACTCCTCTGATCTTCTTTCATTATTAATAATGGTTAGTTGTAATAAATTTAATTGACTTTATATAATTGTAATCCTTAAAGGACACTTTATGCCTCTCGACATTCGTTAGAATTAACTAGTTCCTCAAAACACAAAGATAAATATTTTTAAATATTTAGAATGACGTTAAACAATCAAACGAACTTTTAATGTGTTTAATGAATGAAGAAAATCCGTGTTTAAGTTGAACTCAAAAAAAATTTCCGTTAAAGTTAAATAGGAGACTAGGGAAAATTCAAACAAAGTAAAATATTGCTGTGATTTTTTATCATTAAAATACTTGTTAATCCTTATGAGAATTATAAACTATT
Source organism: Thereuonema tuberculata (assembly GCA_023159025.1). Classification (NCBI taxonomy): domain Eukaryota; kingdom Metazoa; phylum Arthropoda; class Chilopoda; order Scutigeromorpha; family Scutigeridae; genus Thereuonema; species Thereuonema tuberculata. The sequence goes on along the minus strand of JAFIDM010127698.1, from coordinate 20,923 downwards.
AATCAATCACCAGATAGTAATTCCTTCACTCTTCTCAGACCTTTTATTATTTCCAAAAATATTTCAGTTTCAAAACTTAATTAATTTCCTTTCCTGAATTAGAGTAAAACCCTATTCATTTACGTATGTCATTCATTATATCATTTAGTTTTTAAATGCCTGAAGTGTTTATCTCTTGTCATCTAGTCTTTGTACACAAACTATACTTGCGATTACGTTGAGATGGTTCCTATCGCTTTCCATAAGTCTCAAGTTACCTGGCAAGAGGGGAGAATATGAAGAAAGATAAAAGAAAACTAACTGAGTCAATTTTCTTCGGTAAAGGTTAAAAAAAGAATAAAATATCTTAAAGGCTTTGGAATCTAAACCAAGACAGAGCAAAAGTGAGTTACCGAGTTACCTTTGAGGGGTGGTGTTTCATGTTGTTACAATAAATTAATTATGAGGAAGATAACAGATTGGTCGTTTTAGGAGCATTCTTTGTCATCACAAACAAACAAAGAAAAATAACATTCGAGGAAGCATATAAGGATTATTATTTATTTTCGTTTAAAACTTCAAATAACTAGAAATTTTCATTTCTTAGACTTCGAATAGGTTTGTTGTTAGAAAAAGAACATGATATACCTATTCATAATTCAGGACAAGATTACATAAAATGGTCTTACAAATAAGATCTATTGTGCATAAAGTTACTTAACTTTTAATTGTTTCAATTAATTTCTAATATTTTTCATCTTTTCCTGTCTTTTGGCATTTTTTTTTATTCTTACTCTATTCGCTTTTTTTGCCAAGAGTTAGATTTAGCCCGATAATAAATGTTATTAATGCTGAAGGTATCCCAGGTGCTGTAGATTGAAATCCAAAATTAAATGTGTGTAATTTTTTATCATGGGTAAAAAGTAATTAAAAGGTTAAAAAGCAGGACGTTTCAGTCTACCAGCAGGCTGTTTTCAACTACACTGTTATTGGATAAAGTGAGGTTATATGTTTTTATGATCGTTATTTGATAATTCATGGTTGTCTATGTACCGAGACTCTCTCAATGTGAGGAAGAAGATATTGGGGTCTTGATCTGTTATCTGAATGTTGTCAAAATTAGGGGTGTGAGTTGTACTTTAGTTGTGCTCATATAAAATGGATTTAAATTCATCTTTTTTATTGTAATTAAACTGGTGTTGTTTCATTCTTTTCTTAAGAGTTTGGGTAGTACAACCGATAGAAAACCTGGGTATCTTCAGCAGTAACTTTGAATAAGAGTTTCTTTTTTGTTATTTTGTAGAAGTAAGTGATGTTTTACGGGTGTTGTGTTGTAATAACTTGTTGATTTAAATGGTGAAAGGAAATTCCACAAACAAATATTAAAATTATGTTAATAATATTTGTAAATTAAATTGTTTGTTGTAAATATGTTTAATATAATTTTAGGTTCCTTTTAAGTTCCTTTCACCATTTAATAAAAATGGATTTAAATTCATCTTTGTTATTGTAATTGAACTGGTGCCTTTAATTCTTTTACTAAGGGTTTGGGTAGTATAACCAATAAAAAACCTGGGATACATTCAGCAGTAATATATAAGAGACCATAACACACAAATCTTATTAAACAAAAATATACTTCTTTCACATAACATGTTTCGAGAATTTCTCGTCTTCAGATGTGTACATAACTAAAAACATAAAGTAACCAGAACTACATCATAAAATATTATAAATAATATAAATAATAAATATTATTTCAAGTTACCTGGCAACAGAGGAGAATATGAAGAAAGATAAAAGAAAACGAATTGAGTCAATTTTCTTCGGTAAAGGATGAAAAAAGAATAAAATATCTTAAAGGCTTTGGAATCTAAACCAAGACAGTCACTTTGAATAATCTTTCCAGTTAAACTAAATGTCGTTAGTGTTATAGTAAATATAAAATTAACTTTTTTAGTTTTATTTCAGTCAAGCAATAAAGAAAACATATTACATTAAGTTTTTAATGCTTTCTCATTATTTGAAGCTATTTGCAACTTAAGAATTTGCCAAAAAAAAAATTAAGGTTTTGATGTAATGTTCGAATTTGTAGTTTTAGTCTACAAATGGTTCCGACTTACGTAATCTGACTTACGTAGGTCCGAAGTAAAAAGTTCATAGAAATAAAATTTCGAGTTGCCTAAACTTTACGCAAAGCGTTAACATAAACATTTGAGACGCGCGATGCTTATACGCTACATCTTCTACATATTCTAGGCAGAATCCGACTCATATACATTTGTATCTCCTTGCATAAATACTATTTCTGTGCTCAAAAGGCTTCTCCTTATCATTGTATGATGATTTGTTTCATTGTTTTAATCAACAGAGGGTTTTTATTTTATTACATTTTATTTATTTATTTTTTTTAATTCTCGCTTTGTGGTCAAATTCCTTTTGTGGCAAGCGATTAGTTGGCCAAGGATTTGATATCCGCAATTTATAGTTTTTTTTTGTTTTTTTTTCTTGTCTTTTGTTTCTGAGAGGTCACTTTGCTGATTAAGACTATGCCTATTAAGAGGTTTTACGACATTGGACTACATCAAGTGTAATAAATAATAATAATATTAATATAATCTTAACAATTTACCGGAAAAGATATAAGAAAAACTAAGAACTAGTTTAGTTTTTCTTTTATCTCTTCCGGTGAATTTTTACGACTATTATTATTATATACTATATGGCCAAAACAATTTTGAAACCCTTCGGACGAAGTGGATCGGATAGGAAAGGAGGTTTGATGCTTCACCCGACGCTATAAAAGCGGTGGTGGAGGCTTGGGCGTCCATAATTCTATGTTCCCGGTAAAATGAGTAAGTCAGGCGAGCTCAGAGACTTCGAACGTGGCGTGATAATCAGATGCTACCGTTGTAGGAAATCGGTTAGTGAAATTACGGACATGCTGCACGTGCCGAAATCAACTGTGAGTGATGTAATTGTAAAATAGAGACGTCAAGGCAGTGAAACGACAGCTGCACGAAGTGGTAGAGAAAACTGAATGACTGTAGCCGTCGAACCCTAAAGAGAGTAGAGAAGCAAAATCGCAAGTGTTAGTTAGTAGTGATGACGACGGATTTCCAACATGGGTCGGGCGTTGTCGCTAGCAGCAGGAATGTTCGCCGAGAGCTGAACTACCTGGGTTTCCACGGCCGTGCGGCCGCTCACAATCCGAACATTTCCGTCAATGCGAAGCATAGGTTGCAATGGTGAGAGCTCACCGCCATTGGACTGTAGAGGAGTAGAAATCCACTTCTGTGGAGTGATGAATATCGCTTCACGATCTGGCATCCGATGGACGCCTGTGGATTTGGCAGATGCCCGGCGATCGCTTCTTATCCGACTGCATTGGGCCAATTGTTAAGTTCGGTGGCGGCAGCATAATGGTGTGGTAGTGTTTTTCGTAGTTCAGTCTGGGTACCTTGGTTCCTGTGTCGGGCAACATGAACTCTGCGATTCTGGACAACGCTGCCGTCCAACTCTGGGCGGTTTGGGGAAGGCCCGTTTCTCTTCCAGCAAGATAACTGCACCTTACACACATCGAATGTTGTGCAACAGTGGTTTGACGACATGGGTGGTCCACAACTTGACTTGCCGTCTGAGAGCTCCGATCTCAACCCCATTTAACATCTGTGCTGCAATCGAATAAAACGCAGATTACGTGCCCAATCACATCGCCCAATTCAATTCAGCTTTAATGGCCTCCTGGAAGTCAGTTCCTGCGACCACCTATCAAAACCTGGTGGAAAGTCATCCCAGACGCTACAATCGAAATAAAACGCCTATTATAAAATAATAATGAAAAATATCAAATCTCAGTGGTGCATGGTTATTACTAGGCATCTAGCACGGTCTTCTGTGACTAAATGGACGAACTCGTAGATGTTCCTTTATAAAGAACAGTATCTAATTCTGTGGCTGTCTGTAATATAGAAAAGTTCGTTGCCGTGGAAACTGGACGGAAAAAGATGTCAGACAGGGACCGTTTTAACATGAATTCTGCTCCGAAAACATAAAATCACGGCAGAACAAATAGCAGCAGAATTAAATATTGATCGAGAAAAATCCCATTTTAACCAAAATAGTTTATAAGAATTTACAGATTTATGAGCGTTCTGCAATTCATAAACTTCTAATTCCTAATGTAAAAGCCAAAAAAAAAAATTGTTCCTACCATATAGAGAGTTAATGTATACAGATGTCCGACAGAAGCTTACCATCCTGACTGCTTGGTTCCAACTATAAAGCATAGAGAAGGGTTTGTGATGTTATATGCCGCTCTACAATATCAGGACATTTAGCAGTTTTGAGGGGTTGTATAACGATGAACCATATCGGAACGTTGTGCAGGATCAACAGGATGCAAACTTCTCTGATGCCTTTTTCAGTAGGATATTTTTTTTCTTCCTCGCTGCACAGTGCAATCCAAGTTGGTTTAAAGAGCATGATAATGAAATAAAAAACTATCCTGGCGCCCTCAGTCACCAAATAAATATTACCAAACCTGTATGGAAACATCTTGAGCGACAATTGAGAGTTCTTCCACCTTTATCACCTGCAGACTAAACAAGAAATTTCATAGAGTAATGGTAGAAAACTCCGTTATCATATTTTCTGACCTGTATACATCTATTGCACGTCGAATTGCTGCTATTCAAATGTTAACGGTAGACCAACAACATATAAATAAAGATATTTGTACAAATGACCAAAATATTTATTATTTTGCCTACTACCCCCCCCCCTTTACATACAAACAATCCCTCCATTTACGCGAGTAATTGGTTCCAGGAAAACGGCGCGTAAATGGAGCCATGGAAAGATATTTAAAAATATGAATCTGTTCCATATTCTCAAATATTCTGCGCAATTTTAACCACGTTAAAGTGAATCCGCGTAAATGAACAAGAGACGATGTCAAAGTAAAAATTTTCATTTCTAAAAATTTTTGTGTTGTTGTTAATAAGTTTTAATTAAAAATAACATAATAGCAGCATGTGTGTAGTTGCTAAGTAACCTGTAGATTACGATATTTCCGGCTTTCGAATTTTGTAGCACAGGCCTGTAGGACAGTACAATAACGATTGTGATTGTCCATTCTGAGTAATTAAAATAAATTAGAATACATTTCCAATCATAAGACTGACTCAAGTAAATCGACAAGTCTCATCTCTACAAACTGTAACAAATGTCTCTTCATGGTAAATTAAATAATTATGATAAATGAAAAATAAACTTTAGGATATTGTTAATTTTATAGATGATTGCAAAAAGTGGAAAAATGACTACATCCATATAATAATGAATGTGATTGGTAAATATATTCTAAATCTCCGATGATGTAATTAAAAAAGTTGTTGAAGACTAGTAATCTAATTGTTAATTAGCATATATAATACATCCAATAAATTTATCATTTTGATTGTCTAAGTTGCAATAGTTTAAAACCACTTTTTTTCTTTTTGCAGGAAGAAAGTGGGTGTGTGTTGCTCATCCTTCTTGGCATATTAAAGATTTTCAATACCAAAGATCGACATTGGATTAAATTGGATTTGAAGCAACTGAAGGATGGAATGAGCCAATTTTGAAAGAAGGAGATAAGTATCTCTTTTTACTTAAGAATCACCAAAAAAATGAAAAATCAATTTTCACAAATCACATTTTGATTATCTTTAAAATATTATTTGGATATTTTTAAGTTTTCTATGTGTATTTAAATAATAAACAAGGTATTAATATTGTAAACCGTTTCTATTCATTGGAATAATCAAACCCAACATCTGCGATTATAATAGTATCTGAAGTCCGGATATTGTTAAAAAAGCTGCCTAAATCCAGTCAAAACAAAATACTTGCAAATGACTGATTAATGAAACGAGTAATGCCGATCCGCCATGTCCGAGCGGTCTGTCGTGTGGTCGATGTGTCGGAACCCGGGTTCGAATCCCGGCTTAGGCTTGGCTGTTTCTTTCTTCTGTGTTTCGTCCTTTTCTCCCTGGGACTTACAATCTCAGGGTTATTTCTGGCAGAGATGTGAATCTCGCCCCACCCTTCTTCAATTTCTTAGCCTCACCCTGACGTTGTCAGGTAGGGCTAGCTCGTGGTACAAAGTTGATCGTTGCCGATGAAAGAAGAAACGAGTAATAGGCATAGCCAGACATCCAGATTAATTTACTGATTCATTTAAACTGCTTTCCTTTGGGAAGTTTTGCCATTTTCGCATGCAAACTAAGAAAAATTATTCAGCTACACTGATTGTCTTTTATCCGTTAATATGTGTGTCGCAATTACAAGAAGATACGTTCAATATTCAAAAGTTACAAAGTTCAAAAGTTACTCACTCAGAAATCTGATTTTTATGAGCTGAACTTTTTTGAAAATAGCTGAAACCAAATCGACATTTGGTGTTGTTATCCTGATAATAATGCAACATTTGGACCTTCTGTATACTAACATTTTCTCATATTTCGAAATTGCTTACATTACTCAAGACATTTCAAAATATTTTTTTATCTTCATCCGACGATTCTGTAATTATTCACTATGGTTACAATGAAAATATCTCCAAATTTTGTATTCGGAAATCTCCTCTACTTCAATTCAAAGAAGAAACCCAAAACTGTATCTAAATACATAAACTTTCCTGGAAAAAAAGGGAGCACAGAACGAAAAGAATTAAATTTGATACGGTTTATCATTCATAACGCATTTCCAAATTTACAAGACCTGCAGTAAATAATTCTTATCAGTAGTTAGAACAAAGCAAGCATCATTAACCATTAATAATCCTCTGGGAATTATACGCAGGAAGTATAAAGTCTGATGATAAATGACAAAACCATTGAAGCAGGGAAATTCTCTTAATCCTATCTTCTCAGCTACAAACGGAAATCAGCTAAAGCTCAAGGAAGACATTAATCTTTTATCGCGTAAGTTAAGACTCGCAAAGAAAAATTATCCTTAAGTAGTTATCATTTCTTTTTTTATATAAAGCAGAAAAAAATTAGAACATTAGTTAGTCTTCGGGCCTGAAGAGAGAATGGAAGATGTCTGCAATAACACGTTGTAGGATCTATTGTTGTCAGTCGGTTCACGGGGGCGTTAAAAGATGGTAAAGTTAGTTAGATAAATAAGTAGTAAAGGAGAATGGGCAGATCTGCTCACCACTGTATAGCGATAAGATATATACGTAAGGAAGATCTCCATAAATAGAACATTTTTTATTATTACGACTTGTCTCAATTATTAGTCCGTTCGGAGTTATATAATTCTAGATATGACTTATGTTATGTTATGTGGTGAGTATGGGTTGCAGGGAAGCCGATCACCTCGACCGGATGTGTTCTTAATTCCCGGATATATTAATTAATTATCATTTTATAATTATTTTCAATAAAAGTAAATATTATTTTCATTTATTACATGTAAATAATTATTATTTACTGGAAATAAATGATAATATTAATTATTAATTACGTATAATAATTATTAAAAGTTAATTAAATAATAAATTCGAGAATTATGTCAACTAGATAGTCACATCTAGACTTATATAACTCCGAACTGACTAATAATTGCGACGAGTCGTAATAATAAAATATGTTTTATTTAAGGAGATCTTTTTATAGGTATGTATCATATCACTATACAGGGTAGGACAACTTCCCATAGAGTTTTGCCTATTGTCCTTTCATCCGCTTATCAGGAAACTAACTCAGCCTTAATACAAATTGCAGTTCAGAAACAAAATTCAGATAGATTTTATTCCGTAAATTAGCAAAAACAGTGCAAAATCTTAGCTTTGCTGGTATCACGGGAGGAATTGGGAAATCTCATCCAAAAAAAAAAAGCAAAAAAAAAAAAAAAGCATAAAAACTTGTGATTTCTGTAAAGAAAAAAATTGCATAAGCCTCATCTTCAGAAATATGCTTCATTTCTAATAATAAAGTCTTCGGAAAATTTTATTAACTCCTCAAACCGTCAGCTGAAAAATACTAAAAACGAAAATGAAAAAAAGGATATTGTGTCTTACAGGTCAGCAGGGGTTGTAGAACTTATAGCTAAAAGAAAACTCGTCTCTCTTTGTTTAAAACAGAGGTCAAACTATTCGATTTCGATCACCTTACTTTTCTCGAAAACCCCTGGTAGCCATCTGATAGAGGTCTGGGTGAGACTGGAGAAGGAAAGGAGACTGGAGAACAAGGAGAAAAGAATCCTGATTCCATAACTCAACCTGACTTCCCTACTTCTTAAAGAAACACTTAGAATGACGAAAAATATGTTTTAGTTATTGTAATCACTAACTAATAATACCCAAAATAGAGTGTCATTGGGTTTAAAAGAAAATAATCAGCTTCATTTAAATTTCTAAGTTTATTTTTTATTAAGATTTCATTCATGTTGTAACAAACAATAATCACGAGATAAAAATATCACTCCAGCTTTATTCGATGACATAATAAATAAATAAATTAATTATCTTAAGAGGTAAAGTTCATATTTATTCAGATTCCATAAAGAAAAATGTTACAGAATTACATTTGAATATTAATACAAGGATTAAGTGCAAACGATGAAATATTTGAAATTGATAACTTAAAGCTGCACATAATAAAACATTATGAAATAAAAACATTATGAAATAAAACATTATAAAATAAAAAATACAACCAACAAATACCGTGAATATGGTCTTCACTACATGTTTCGTCCCTGTGTGCATACCTTCAGAATGATGACTTGATAGCCATCGAAACTGTCGGTTTCGTATTTTTTCTTTTTATTTTTAAAGCTTTTACTGTGTGCAGTTTTAATTTATCAATTTTAAATATATTTGAAAAGTTTTTATATTATGTTATGATGCTAACATTATTTGTTGTGAAATATAATTGAAGAACAACTGATTAAGATAAGAAATATGAAACCAGTGAATCCAAATTATCAAAGTAACAACTAGGTAAGTTTAAATAATTATAAACAATCCAATTATTTAACATACATGTGTATGTGTGTTTGTGAGTAAGTGTAAGCGCTTGTATTTCGCGTCCTCTCTTAATAAATCTGGACCAGTTATTAGCATCTTCCTAAAACTTGACATGTGTTTATATGCAAAACAAACAAATTTATCTTAACATGCATAAATAAATTCAAAAATTAACTAAGAAATTCACAAATCAAAATAAAAATAGGTTCTCACATCCTCAGCCATCATCTCAGGAATTTGGGACAGCTGTTTCAGCCTTATTAGGCTTCATCAGTCAGATTTACCCTTTTCTTTTTTGGAAAACAAAACAAGAAGCTAAAACAAAGGGATTCAAATTTATATGGATTAAAAAATCAGGAAATCCTAATTAGGAAGAATGAATCTTCAAGAGTAACAAAAATCACAAATGAAGAAGATTTAAAATTAATATAAAGATAAAAGAAATAATAAAAAAATGGAAAATAGTAATAATAAAATTGAATTAGCCAACGTAAATATAATAGAAGAAATTGACAATTGGATTCCAAATAGTAAAAATAAAAATGTAATATTCCTAAATATAAGAAGCCTAAAATCAAATTTCCTATATTTAATGGCAAATATTAATAAAAAAATAATACACATAGATATTATAATTCTGGTAGAGGTTAATATAAAAGAGGAGGAAATTTTTCTATTTAATATCAATGGATTTAAAAAAGATTATAAATTGAGGCGAAATTCAAGGGGTGGTGGAATTATAATTTTTTACCGCGAAAATTATATTGTCCAAGCTGAAAGCGAGGATACAATAACGCATGAAAATTTAATCTGTTCATTCAATAATAAGTCTTTCTTAATGAAAGAACTAATTATTTATATCATATATAAACCTCCACATACGGATAAGAAAAAATTTATAAAAGAATTAAAAGACAACATACATAAAATACAGGAAAAAAGAAAAAAAAATATTATTTGTATTGGGGATACAAACATAAATATAGGAGAAAATATTCATAATAAAATAAGTCTGAAATATGTTAACATGTTATATAATCTAGGTTTCTTGAATCATATACATAAAACTACTAGATCGGCTAAAACAAAAATTTCAGAATCAAAAACCTGCATAGACCATTGTTTTTCAAAAGCAGATTCTTTTAATATCCATGCTAACATTATTCAATGGGACATTTCGGACCATTACAGTATTTTGCTCGAAATTGAAAAGTTAGGATTACAAAAAAAAGAGGAAAGTATAAACAATGAGGAAAAAAAAATAAAAATAGATACTGAGTCTTTAAGTAAAGAATTAATACTGTTAACAGATGAAATAAAAAGGAATAAGGAAGAAAATCCAAACAAAATTGTAAATAAATTAAACAAATTAATAAAAAAAGCAAAAATTAGTGTTAAAAAAAAAACAATCAAAGATGACAATAGAAGAGTCCAAAATGAAAGACAATATCAGAATTATAAAAAAAATTGGATGAATGATCAAATACTGAAACATATTGAAGAAAAAAATAACTTATACAAAAAATATACAAAAAACAAAACAAACGCAAAGTTAGAAAGAGAATATAAAAAAAAAAGAAATTGGTTGAAAAATCAAATAAATAAACAAAAGAATAAATATTATAGGAAAATGATAAAAGACGATCCAAACGCTAATTCAAATGTTTGGAAAATTCTAAATAATAATATAATTGGAAAGCATAACAGTAATAAAACTTCAAATTATTCAAACTTATTAGAAAACTATAATATCAAAATATTATTTAATCACCTAAGTAAAAATTTTACTCAGAATATAATTGCTACAAATAACAAAAACAGTAGAATAACGAACGAAGAAAAACAGGTCTCTGAATTGAATTCTATGGCATTAACATTTCCAAATAAAAATGATTTAATAGAAATAATGAATAATCAAAAGACAAAATATTCGTTTGGACCAGATTTAGTAAACACAATACACATTAAAGAAATAAAGGAAAATCTTTCAATTTTGTTGGTTGAACTTTTTCAAAAAATTTATTATTCAGGTATTTATCCCAATTCATGGAAGATTTCTTATATAATTCCAATTTATAAGGGAGGAAATCAAAATGATTTAAACAATTATAGGCCAATTTCACTAATCTCTAATATATCAAAAATTCTTGAAAGCTATTTAACTAAAAACATATATAACTACATAAGCCAAAAGAAACTCTTAAATAGCAATCAATATGCATACCAAAAAAATAAAAGCACTTTACATTTATTGAACACTGTTAATGAATATATAAATCAATCTTTAAACAATGGAAAAATTATATATGTTGCATTCATTGACTTTAGGAAGGCTTTTGATTCTATTGACCATAAGATTTTACTTCAAAAAATTAATCAAATGGGAATAAGGGGAAATGTGTATAAAATTATAGAAAACTACTTGAAAAAGAGGAAGTTTAAGATTAAAATTGAGAATAACATCAGTCGAATTTATAACTCGAGAAGAGGAATCCCCCAAGGGTCAAATTTAGGCCCTCTCTTATTTAACATCTATATTAATTCAATTAGCAACAACATTAACAATTCTAGAATTTTTCTCTACGCTGATGATGTTATTCTGATTACTACAGATGCAAGCCAAATTCAAGCACACAAAAATTTGCAAATAGACATAAATAATATAAGCAAATGGTCATCTTTAAATAGAATGAAAATAAATGGAGATAAAACGAAAATTATGGTAATTAAAAATAAAAACAAAATTTTAAACAATAATCTAATAATAAACTTACATGAAATGGAATGTTCAAATATTAACCAAAGCAATAATGATGTCACGAACACATGTAATTGTAAAAAACTGGAAATAATCTCAACATATAAATACCTTGGAATATATATTGATAATAAATATAATTGGAATAGACAATATGAGTTTGTAATAGGGAAGTTGAACTCATATTCTTTTCTTTTCTATCATATCAAAAATGTTTTTCCATTTAAACAAAAACTTATAATTTACAAATCTCTTGTGGAGTCTCTCTTAAATTACGGTCTGGAATGTTGGATCAATATTAATAAACAACAAGTAGGAAATATAAATAAATTTATAATGAAAATATTCAATAATATATACATAAATTTTAAATATAAATCAAAAAAAGAACGAATAAGAATAAGAAAAAAATATGGTATATTAAAAATCAACGAAAAATTTATATACAAAATATTGATAAAGAATTATTTTGAAGTAATAAGAGAAAAAAATTCTCAAGAAGTAGAAATAAATACTAGGTACAACTGGTATAAAATCTTTAAATTGGATAAAATTAAAAACAACTTTGGATACAGGTTAACAAATTACGTTAAATACAAAATTTTCAGTCAAATAAATATTAATCAAAATGAAACTCTAACATTTAAACAAATAAAGCAGAAAATGATCTCTGATGTGGTGGATGGGTTAATTAAATATTAAGAATAAAATTAATACTAATTTTAAGTGAATAATTTATTTATTATCTTTAATTGGTGATTTAACTTTTAGATCAATAGATCAAAATTCTCAGTCCTATACCACAGGTATACAGTTTATAAGTATACCTAATGGGACTGATAAACATTTAAAAAAAAAAAAAAAAAAAAAAAAAAAAATGATAAGCTGAGAGTGCGTGATAAAGATAATGCCTCCATTCCCGCGCCCGGAAGTGGCCCCTAATCAAAAATACTCAACAAGGCAAAATAACCAAACAACGTACGACCTCAAAGTCCCTGTCCTAGCAACCTCAAGGAATTTAGTAATGGATTTAAGAATGCAACGATCATAAAATTCAAGAAAAAAAAATAAAGCCTAACGTGCATTATTACATTCAAAACTAATTTTTAATTTTTAATTTTGAGACTATCTTTTCTGCTTTGGAAATTTCTTTGTTTGGGTCCCTGTTTAGAGATTTTCACTTGAATGTAACAAAAATTCCAATAAAAATTCATTTGAACCGAAAAAGTAATTCTCATGGACAAAATCCAATCAATTTGTTAGTGAAGTGCATCAGTGCATCGTAATTCACGGTAAACTTCCGCTAGGGTTGATTTCATTCAAAATTAACTGAATTTTTCAACTTAAATAGGTATCTGCGAATTTTTGATCAATTTTCAGTAAACGACCAATTTGTACCTATAATGTTTCTAACAATTGTTTGAACGATTCTTAAGTGTAATTTTTTTTTTTTTTACCTTTGAATTCTTATCAAACCAAATACCCATGTCAAATTCTTATAATACAAACCAAAATTCTCAGTTTTTTTTTAATTATAACTTCTTCTGAATATTACATTAATATTACATTAATTTACATTAATTTTTGAATATTAACATTAATTTACATTAATTTTTAGTTCATATTAATATTTTTAATTATTTCCAGAAAATGAAAAATAGCTATTCTGTTTTTTTAATTAATTCTGTAATTACTTACGTAAGTTGTCTGAATTTACTTAATTTCTGTTCATGTCACAGCCCGTGCACACATTAAGAAGATTAATATGTAGATTAATATCTATTGTTTAAGAACTCCATGAAATCCATTGTCTCAATTCTAGTTCTTTTTCAGGGGAATTTTTTGTCACCTCCTTGCGATAATTTCTCGATAATTTTACCATAGGAAAAATGAATTTTCTTCAATGTGCATGCCAAGTTACAAGAAGACTCATCCATCCGTTCAAAAGTTATTAAGGGACACACACTGGCTTCCTTATGAAAGTAAGCTGTTAAATTCACAACATGTAAGGAATTAACTTCATAAATCTTTCCAAAACGTTCTTTATGGAAATTAATCTCACATCTTCTCTTTAAAACACTCGATGGTAATTATTCTAGTGAATTTATTCTTCTTCACTGAGATGTCAGCAAATCATAGAAAGGCAAATGACTTTTCTTGTCACAAGCAAAAGGTTTTCCTCCTCTGTCTTTTGCCATCACAGATGAGAATCTTAGTTGTCACCAAAGTTTAGATCACTCACTCGGTTTTAGGAATTCAATTCTAGAGATGGTAAAATAGAGTAAACGATGGCAAGAGATTTAGAATTTTTCTTTCATTCGAGTAATTTCCTGTTCTGAATCTTTTATAACTCAGATCTTTTTCTTGATTCGAGATGAACTCCGTTCGATGAACTTTACTATAGAAGGGTTATTAGGCCTTGACTAAAGCGCTGTCGTTGGATTTGGAAGCTGCTTAGTCATCTAACGATTGCGAGACTTCCAGGTCAGTGTAGAAAGAAGAGAAACGAGAAAGAAAAATAGGACATATGGAAAAGAAAGGACGTATTAGTTAAAATTGTAAGAACTTTATTGTTTTAATGATTAACTATGAGCAACATAAATTTGCAAGATTGTTAGGGCTAATTTAATTCGTGCTATTTCAATTATATTAACACTATCATTATTCTCATTACAAATGCTGTCTATTAATTACTAAGCATTGGATGCCTTTAAAGTCTCAATTTTCCGCTTTCTGTGTCCTTTTTTTTTCTCCAACGCCCGGGTTCTGCGCACTCGCCTTTGGCCACGATAAGAGGCGATAAATGTGAGGTATTTAGACGAAAAATCGTTGCCGAGGCAGCTCACGTTGTACCGCAGAAACAGATGAAGAAAAAAGTAACATCCAAGGCCCAAGCAGGTTCCAACACATCTGCCTCGTGAAAGGCCGTCGTCTTGACCATGAGGTTTTGTCCTCTGTCTTTATGTTAAAACGGCTGGAAGGATTTCCATCAAATTTGGTAGGTACTGTTCGTTTTCGTTTACGAGAGCCTTCAATGCTTTTGCGCATGCGTCAGGTCTCCTTGGATTTCATGAAAACAGGGATGAGGAGAAATAAAGAGAGGATATTTACTTTTTATCAGTGTCAGTTTACAAGTAGCTGCGTTCTATTTGCGCTTTTCGGGAAAGAATTATGGAAAGAATAAATACTATTGCAAAAATAACAGGTACTAAAAGAAAAACAGGTCTTATGAAACTGCCCATCTCAGCGTATCACCCCTTTGCGGGGTAGAATCGTCTGTGTTGTTGTGGTCCTCGCTTTTCGAAGCGGACAGTAGCTTATTTATGATTCAACTTAAAAACATAGGTGCATTTACAGTATTTTGGTCTATTATTATACACTAGACAACTGCATATCTAGTTACCTTGCCTCCACATTTGTTGTCGTCTTGTTACCTTGAAAATAAGCTTTCTATTTGAGACCTAAAATTTTATTGGGTTTTAATATTTAGTTTCACATTTGAAAACTACTTGCGTTTTAGACTTCGTTTGTGAATGGTCGTGTAGTTGATGGGTGGGTGCTGGTGTTTCTTGATGGTTTCTGGGTTATATTGTAATCATTATTGCTGGGAATTGAGGAAAAACAATCATGTTACGAAGTGGTTTTGGGTACGTAGGCGAGTGACGTCACTGTGACACTAACAAGGAGTGGACACGGCCTGTACTTCTCAAATCCGAATGCCCTTTTGTGAGATGAAAGTACACATGAAGCACTTCAAAAATATATAAATATGTTGGGTCCAATAGCCCATAGATTTCCAGATATTCGGCGTTATTTCCATCGATTTTTAAGTATTGGCTTACAAGCTCACTGCTGTCACTAACAAGAAGGTGTCGTGGTAGCGCAGTGGGTATGTGATTGGCCTGCCAATTGGAGGTTCAAACTCTGTGGGGTAAAATATTATTTTTATTTTATTTTTATTTTTTTTTAAATTTTACTTCTTTCCTTTTTTTTTGTTTGTTTCTTTTTCTGTTTTTTTTTTTTTTTTAGTTTTTCTTTTTTTTTTACCTTTTTTCTTTATGATAATTTGTTTTTTTTCCGTTTATATTATGAATATTAGACAGAAAACCAATTTACGACTAGAAGTAAATAATATTCTCGTTAACTTTGATTTTTAATTAATTAACTTTGATAAGCTAGTACTTATTAAAAAAAAAGTTTAGTTATTAAAAAAAAAGTAATTTTGTACAGTATATGTTTTACTTTATTTTTCTGAATTAAAGGACTTCTAAGTAAAAACCAAAATTAGTGAGAATACTAATTTTTTTTTTTTTTTTTTTTTTATATAATAAAAGGAAAAAAAAATTCAGTTAGTGAAGTTTTACATTTAAAACTCTTACATAAAAACTTAATTTTTCCTAAAATAAAAGCACAACTGAAATAATCTTAAATACAAACAGTAAAAGAGTTTCACCACAACATGCTAAGAAAAAAAAAATAATTAATTAAGTAACTAATTAATTAAAAACCAAAGTTAACGAGAATATTATTTATTTACTTCTAATCGTAAATTGGTTTTCTGTCTAATATTCATAATATAACGGAAAAAAACAAATTATCATAAAGAAAGAAGGCCAAAAAAAAAAATATAGCTCTTACCCCACAGAGAGTTTGAACCACAGCACCCTTTATTGGCAGGCCAATCACATACCCAATGCGCTACCACAACACTTCGTTGTCTATGACAGCAGTGAGCTTATAAGCCAATACTTGAAAATCAATGGAAAATACGCCGAATATCTTGAAATCTACGGGCCATTGGCCCCAACATGTATATATATTTTTGAAGTACTTTATGTGTACTTTCATCTCACAAAAGGGCATTCGGATTTGAGAAGTACAGGCCGTGTCGACTCCTTGTAAGCCATAAGGTTACTAACCCACTGAAATTTTTACTTCTCTGTATGGCCGTTGGTCTGTTTGTATGCTCATCACTCTTCATTCCCACTATGCGATGGACAGCTCAGTAAAATTGTTAACACATTTTATTTCAAAATTTGGTTCAAATCTCACTTTGACTTAATGCCGAAATTAAAATTTATCTGTTCTTTTAATTTAAGATTGTTTTCTGATACTCAATGAATACATTTAAATACTAAATGTGTTTAAGATCATTGTGAGAGATTTTAGTTGTTTTCGTTGGCTTTAAATTCTCTCATCTGAAGACCAGAAAATATTCAAGGTTGTTTATCTGTGCAGTTAGTGCTTAAATAGGTTTCAAAGTAATCACTGCACAGAATATCAACAGCTGAATAGACAAATTTCAATAGTTGATTCGTCGTAGTTAGGCTGCATTCATTAAATTGCAGTTAAATGGCCAACATCCACGGCCTCTCATAGGTTTCCCGTTCAAATTCATCAATCTCTTCAACAACAGAGATTGAATGGGAAACCTATGAGAGAGCCATTGCTGCCTTATAAGTGATTTGTTTTCTTTATAAAAAAATCAATGCAGCAGTTCGCCTAATAGAAGAAAAAAAATATCAATTGACTGAGTATAACAAGTCTTAGTAATCCACTTGAACATTTCTATTCTCTGTTGGTTATTTTTTTTTGCGCCTCACGTTAAAACTCTGATTGGATTTCCACAAAGTTTGATACGTAGTTTAGTTATTTAACTTAAAACATAAGCTCATTTATTTTCGTCCTCACCTCCCATCCTCAAAACTGACCATCGAAGTCTGTCACTAAAATGTATCGACTGGTTTCTTCAAAATTTGATATGATACTTATTTAGATGCTATTCAGGCACAGCGTTATGGACAAGGTGGTGGCCTATCATGACGTTGATATTTCTGGGTTCCAATTACGGAGTCGGCATTGATATTTTCATTCTTTCCTGTGTGTTTGTCTGCTTTTTCTTCTCTTTTCTCCTTCGCCGAATATAGTATTTACTGAATTCTAGTCTTTGTGCAATCGGCCTAAAACAGTGTGCCAGTAGGGTTTACCCACTGCCCTATTACAATAAAAAAAATGCGATCCAATTTAAAATGTGAACATGATTACTTGGTTTTCCAATCTCCCCAATTCACAAAATTGATGCCCCAGTGCTTCAGTCTCAGCTTTCACTATGCGGTTGATCGCTAAGCTAACATCTAGTTAGTAAAAGCAATTGAGCAAACTGCATTTGCGGAGGACTTATTGAAGAAATTGTGTGGTGATTTGCAATATCGCATCACACTCAAAACAAATAGATTTACTTATATAATTAGTTACGTATTTAATGCATATAATAAAAAGGTTAATATTACTATTATTAATCAAAAACTATCATCGAACCTAAATTCGGCCTCTTCATCTGCCTTTTTAATTGATACATCGTTGAATTAAATCATAAATGGATTGGATTCTGTGAAAGCTACACTGAGGAACAGTTATTCTGTATATGTCTTAAAACTTCAGGGTGAAGAATCCGAAGTAAAAATATATCAAGAGAAATATCGTCTTTTCTTTCATGAAGCGTCGAATCCTTATGGAAAAAATGTTATTCTGAGGTTATTAAACTATAAGAAATACAAACCGTGAATGTAGATTAACAGATGAGAGTTCAACAACGGAACAATTAGGAAAATACTAAAGTTAATAAAGCAATTAATTGGTAATAATGTAACTTCATTGTAGATGTTATCCTCATAAGATGTAAGTCATCCTAAAATAATATTTTTTCTTGTTTTCAGAATGGAACTATACTAACGAGTCAAAAATGTAGGAAGACGCTTCTTTCAGTAAAAAAGATCGAAAGGTACATCTTTCAAAAATAAGCCCATTAGAAAAGAAATATGTTCTATAAGCAGGCACAATTATGTCGCTTATATGTTGATATTAGTGACATAATGTATATGTATATACATACGATCTTTAAAAAAGTTATTTGATTCATAATTATTTCAATCCAAACTATAAAAAAATGTTTTTTGAAAGTGTTAAGTTCGTACCGGATTTCTTTCCCGGGGTTACAGGCGGGCTGGCGTTGGGCTGACCACCTGGTCTCAACTTAGTCCCACTGGTCAGAGGAAAGCCGGAAGCCTTACTTCTCATGACCCAAGGGCCTACGTAGGCCTCTAGTGGGATACTTTAACTTAAGTTTATTTGAAAGAATAATTTTTTAGTACGAAGATGCATTAGATATTGCTAAAAAATATTTAAGCATTTGCTTAAAGATGATTCATCAATTCTTTACTATTCAAAATGTTCAGATATTGAAAAAGGTTTGAAAAACCACTTCAGTCGTTTATTTGCTAAAAATCAATGAAAAAAAATATTGTCTGAAATTCTATTCGATGAAATTCTACACGAAAAATAGTGTCACCCTTTTTCAAAAACGTCGAAAAAAAATAGATTCTCAAGATAGAAGCCTCAAGGTAATCAAGTAATAGCCGAAACCATCTTTTTTTTTTCAGACGTCACAAGCAGTGATCTTATTACGATCTACTATGAAAGAAGAAAGTAAAGTTCAGGAGTTAACTATACTTCATTCCAGGTTAAACAATCAGGAAGTGAAGATCCATGGGTTTTTTCCAAATGTCACAAATGCAATTCTCTATCCAAGGACAAGAGAATTTCAGGTCACCAACTAATCATTTTTTATTAGTTCGTTGTTAGGAACTATTAATTTCAAACTCAAAATCGACTTAGTTTTTGGTGAAAGATTTTACTTTTTTCTTGTATTTTCAAGTATTATTTCTTAGGTTCCCGTTAATAATACTTATTGTTTCGCAAATTATAAATTGTTCAGTTAATCCACAAAAGGGAACAACATAGAAAGGACTTTCTTGCGAATACAACGTTAATTCCTGATCAGATTAGCTCTTGGTGAGAAAAGCACCTAAATACTTAATTAAAAAAACCCGATTTCTGAGATACTTGGATCAGCTTAATAATATCAGTAAGAAAGAAAGTTTTGCAAGCTTTTGTAAGTAAGAAAGTATTTGCTGCTGATAGATGAGGTTGACTACAATTACTCCATTATTCAAATAAGTGTACATTTTTAATTATTCACATTTTCAGAAAACAAAAAGTTATACAATAGATACGTAACTCTCAAGCCTATAAGGTTGGAGTGCTGCTAACATTCCAACAGAAAAATCAGGACTAATTTTTTTTCCAGCTTTAAATACGGTTTCCATTTCACAGAGGGCTGGATGAGCCCTAGGCCGCTCGAAAAACACACAGCTTTGGAAAAATCAACAGTCTCAGCCGGACGTTGAACACGGTTCCCCCAGCCTCCAGAACAACCTCTATATCATTCAGCTATCAGGTCCAAATTTTATCGAAAAAAATGTAAAAATCAGTTGGGTTTCTTTCCTTCTAATGCTTTCCTGGGACTTGGTACGTAACAGCATTGTATTTTTTTCTTTAGAAAAAAAAAAGGAAATTTGAATAGCAACAAAGTAATTATCGGTTGACGATGTTTTAATAAGAAGTCTTCCAACTTTCAGTTCGCAATTTCCTTGACAATTAGTGATGGTAGAGTATAATTTACCGACTAACTCAACTTGCATGACGATAATTCCCGATTCAATTATATTTCGTCTAATTTAGCCATCTATTCATTATTAAAAAAAGGTTCGTTGAACTTTGATCGTTTTTCTTTTCATCTCAAACGAAATCTCGTTAACGTTCAAAAGCATTTTTCTGATTTAGTTTTGTTAATGAAATTTTTAAAATCGCAGTGAAACGTCTAATTACGATCCAAACTACATCATTAGAAGAAAAATAGTTAACATCCTAAGCAGATCATTTTACCAAAACAATTAGCTTAGGTTTATCTTTGATTTTGCCTAATTGTACTGATTACTGTAAGGAATAATTAGATGCTTACAGTAAGCAGTAGCCTACAATTAAACAAAATTATAACCATTATTTGACATTTTAAAGAGAAGATTTGTTTTTGTGTTTGAGATATTTATGATATTTTATTGATTTCAATTAAAAAAAAAGGTTATTTGTGAAAGTTTTCAATAAATAACATCTTTATTTAAAAAAAACGAGATAATGAAATAATAATAATGGCCGATCCCTTCTTTATGATTGGATCAGCATACAATTACTTTATTGTGGCATCTATAATAAAGAGTGTCACTGCTCTAAAAGTACGTGTTCGGGGAGTCCAATCATGTAAACA
Organism: Thereuonema tuberculata; assembly: GCA_023159025.1. Lineage (NCBI taxonomy): Eukaryota > Metazoa > Arthropoda > Chilopoda > Scutigeromorpha > Scutigeridae > Thereuonema > Thereuonema tuberculata. Next base: position 1 of record JAFIDM010127698.1, on the reverse strand, counting down.
T